>JAGWCC010001423.1:0-66882 GCA_022651775.1 Drusus annulatus
AATTCGGAACGTACGCATCACAACTTAAATTCAACCGATTAGGGATTATTAACTACGTGGGTTTTTGCTTCGTTTATCTATAGTAGTAACGTTTGGATACTTCCACCGATGTTTCACTGATGATATATATATTTGAATATTTCAGATAAAGTTTTTTTGTATTTGATGCCTAATTTGAGGGGCAGCTGGGCTTTCGACACACCACTGAGCTTGGGGTCTTTAGCTCGCACCTACTACATGGCAAAATGCGATTTTATAATATGTTTAAAAATAGATTACAATATGCCCATTTTATTACACTCTGCATTAGGTAACCTAACGTATTGAACACCTTGCTTTCGAGATAAAAACAAAATTATTTTCATCAAATGAAAATAAATTTGTTAAGGAAAATGTGTACAACCACAACCATTTTTAAATGAGTGATAAAAAGCAGTAAAATAAAATTGAATAAAATTAGTGATTAATACATCGCGATCTACAGTACAAAAGAAAGAGTGGGCATCTAACCCAGTCCAGGTTCTCAAGTTACTAAGCCACGGTAACGACAGTTTCCCGATTCTACGTTTTAGAGCTTGTGAGTAAGGTATTAGAGAAATAAGTATTATTTTGTGCGTTCCATCCAGGACACTTTTAAGGTTTTACTAAGATATTTCAAAAATATTTATTTAATATCTCCCCTGGACCAATTTTCAATGTTAAATCCTCTCTCAACCCGGAAGGCTGAGTTCATTTAGTATTTGAGTTTTGTTCACCCGAAACCCAAGCATAAACCCCGACAAGACCTTAAAACAATTTGATATATAGCCTTGCATTAAAATCAACCTTTTTTCGAATCTCCTTACCCTCAAAGCATTTTTCACTGCCCAGAAAAGGCTTGATTTCCATACGTTTTTCTATGAAGCGAATAGCGACCACGAAATCTCTATAACTACAGCAAAAATCTTTTAATAGGTTAGTAAATTATATATTTCATACTTATAAAAATAATTTTATCACTCAAGAAGGTAATTATTTATGTTTCAATGAGTATTTGCTTTTTTATTAAATTAAATTAATAATTACTTATTCTGTGAAGCTCGGTTTTATGTAAGAATGTAACGATACCGATACAAAAAGTTATTTTTTCTAAAATAATGTTAAAAATTACAAAGTTCAAAGTTTTAAATTAAACCATAAAAAATATAAAAAATCTCGTTTTTCTTCAATTTGGTTTTGTTTGAGACTCTAGTTCTCTCCTTATCTTCACCTTCCAACGTGCTTTCCTTTTTAATATACACATCATTGTGTTATGTATAATATAATAAATAGCATTTTTGTAATCTATTGAGCCATAGTATACCGGCGTTGGTATCGCTAATAATAAATTACAACAATCGATTTGCTATCGCATCGTCAAAAACAAGTATCGTTACACCCTAGTTTTATGTGAAAAGATTTCCATAAAAGGATATTAGAAAGGAAACGTAAATTAAGCTGGAGTTATGTGAAATTTTCAATTGATAGACAACAGATGTGATTTGTAGGTGTGTGTCGACATTGATCGATGGATTTTAAAGTGTGCAGGTGGTAAGTACCTTAAAATTCGCTACTTTATACACAAAATATTGTGATTAAGAAAAAAATGATAAGATACCTTAAAAAGTATATATCATCGCTAGAAAAGCAAACAGGCTCAGCGACACTTTAGTCAAAAATGAGTGAAAAACGCAGTTTTGATCGGTTAATTAAGGTAACTCAGTGAAAGCATTGATTTATCTGAATTACCTTTTCTTTTTAAAATCCAACTAGGAACTGAAGACTTATGAATTTTATTGTAAAATAAAAAAAAACTTTATCGTGCTCTGGTGTAAACTTCCCAAAATGGCGCTTTAGCCCCTTTGTCTTTCCGGCGTCGATGACTGAAAGTCGGTAAAATAACAAAATAAAATAAAATTTTCGATCAAAATGAACGTGAGTAAGATGGGACTAGAGGTCTCAGATATTATACCCGACCACGTGGCAAGTATAGATATTTAATAAATTAAGTGGGCACCTCGTTCCAGAGTGAAAACTGACTTCGGGAAGTTGATACTCTCGTGCGGTATCAATTACAAAAAGTTGATTGTTTTTAATTCATCCCACATTGCTCTAAGAAGGGAAGAGAAAATCCTATTGTCTATGGGAAGTTGAGACTCTCATGCGGATCAATTACGAAAAGTTGGTTGTTTTTAATTCATCCCACATTGCTCTAAGAGGGGAAGCGAAAGTTCTATCGGTTTCGGGAAGTTGAGATTCTCATGCGGTATCAATTACAAAAACTTGGTTGTTTTTAATTCATCCCACATTGCTCTAAGAAGGGAAGCGAAAGTCCTATTGGCTTCGGGAAGTTAAGACTCTGGTGCGGTATCAATTACAAGAAGTTGGTTGTTTTTAATTCATCCCAAATTGCTCTAAAAAGGGAAGCAAAAGTCTTATCGACTTCGGGAAGTTGACGCTCTCTCGTTGTTTTATCGTTGGAAACTATAAAACAAGAAAACCCATTTTTCTACATTTGAAAGTTTTTCCTTATTTAATATGGCCGTTCAACGTTTTATTTTAAAGTAATTCAATAGGTATTTGATTTTATTGAATCAGTTGGTGAACTTAGAGAAACAGTTTTCTCATTTAACAAAACAAGAGAACATAATTAATTTTATTATTGTGTACAAAAGTTCTACTTATTTAGTTAATTAATTTCATGCACATTTATAAATAATATAATATATATTTAAATATTCAAGGAATCGAGTAAAACATCAACATTTTTGCCAGAAGGTTAACAATATGAAAATAAAGAATACATATTTAAAATGTGTTCATAATATTTATTATGGCCTATGATTGCTTTGCATCTACTTTGATAATCCACGATTTGTCAAGATTTTTTAAATTCTAAAGATAAAATACTTGTATGAGTTGCTTTTTATGGCCTATACTATTATGTGGTTTGATTTTTGGGTTATGAAAGCATGTTGTGCTTTCTCCTACTCCTTGAGCCCACGTGTCGGACAGCGTTGCAGGGTCCACCGCCAGGGCAGTTAACACAATCCAAATACAAACAACATAACATTTTTCCACAATACACGTTAATAATTCTATTTCAGGTTATTAATATAAACTTTGAGATAGAATCGAACTCCAGGCCCAGAGACGGACTCTCACCTTAGCATCATGGAGGCTGTGGTAGAAATACACACACGATGCAGTGGTGTGGGTGGGCTTAAGGCACACATTGCTGTGCCCCCGCCAGCCATATTGCTATCCACTTTATTAATTACATTTCCCCTCGGCCCGAGGCGGTCAAGCGAGGGAGCCACCAGAAGCGCAAGATGTAAATGAATTCTGTACCTAATCTCCGTCCACCCTTCCATAAACGGTGTCGAATGCGCTGCAAGTTCGGAATATAACTTTCTTGTAATGCTAGATTTCTAAGATACACATACCGGAAAGAGTGCGGGATCTTTACTAAAACAAAATTACGCTAGTTGATGAATTGTGATCAAGTATCGTCGGGGTATTGTACCACCATGTAAAATAAAAACTTTGCTTACAAAGGCTTTAGCAATGTTTTTTTACTGTTTAGCAACCATATATCAATAGTCAGATACTTATCAATCTTCCCCCGTTCGTATTTTCTTCAGACTAACAACATTCCCTAAATGAGGAAGCTATAGTTTGACTAGCTTGGGGAAGCAAAATTTCTCGTGTGATGTTTCATATAAATAAAATTACATGAGTACAGGTCATCTTTTATGACATGGCACTATACGGTCGCAGACGACACATTCGCTAGGGAAAACGATAAAAAAATAAATTATTAAAGCATGACAGAATACAACTGCTTTAGATGTTCGAAGCAAGCATTGCTAAGCGACCAAACGTTATTTAGGGTGAGTATGTTCTTGCACTATTTTCTAGCGCAAAGCGGTCATATAACTTTGTCACTTTTTCACAGTGGAATCTCTCACATACACAGTCGCGTGTATCAGTATACAATACATTCAAAATCTGCCATAGCTAAACATTTCACCTGCAGTCTAGTCGAACTTACCCTTTTCAAGGTATTTCTTCGGGTCGAGAAAGAAAACGCGGTATTTTCTCCGGCAACGGTCTCGCCAGCGCAATGACCACGCGGCACACACACCCTGTGGGGGATTAATTATAAACATGCTGCGGCGGTCGTTATCGGAAAGTTTGACAAATAAAATAACAAGCCTTCGGGTAACAGGTAACTCGATTAATCCACGGGCCAGACAAACAAATAAGCTAGCCCTTTGAACGACATCAAAGGAATGCACTCAATTTCCAACGAGTGTTTAATTAATTAATTCCGACGTAGACAAAGCACGATCAACAACGCGTAGACACTCTCAGTATTGATATCACGTTCATTTTTGAGTTTGTTCAGTGATTGAGTTTACAAACAATGATTCGTTACAGTTAACAGCTTTGTCTATATTATTGAAGCCCCGCAGATATTTTTTTCATTGCGGATTGAATACTTTTATAGATATACTAGTTTTAAGAGAACTATCCCGATTCTTCTACTTATAATTTTACTTATTTTCTGATGTACCACAAAATATGGTGTCGGATATTATTTCGGTCTAATGGATATAAACACTCGTTTGAAAACATGGAAGAACTTTAACAGAAATGGATATTTAATAGCATCATAAATCTTGATGGATTTTGTAAACGTAAATGTGTTGACATAGGAATTCAGTGGGCAATCTTCACCACTTGCGATTTTAGAGTTAATCACGAACAGATATTTTGAAACTTTGCAGTGTCACGTAGTAATTTTTTGTTGCATAAAACTCATTATTTGAATTTAAAGCCAGATAAGTACATCGTCATATTATTAATATCGGATGGTCACCAACCTTTCATAGGAAATGGATTGTGTACGTTTCGTGACCTCGAAACGTTTTATGCGGCTTGAGGAAAAATGCCGGTTTCTTAAAAGGTCTCGGTGGCTCGATTGGCAGAAGCGTTACTCCTGAATAGAGTAGACGTTCTGAAATCGAGTCTCGGTCGCGACCGTTATTTTTTCTGTTTCATATTTACGTTGAAGATTATTGATATTATTTAAATAATCTCATGCTCTCCCTCTGTATATACGAGTATATATAGTTGCAAGCTTTGTATTTTTGTTTAGTTTAATTTTATACCCTGATGAAAACGGTGGTCATAAAAAATAAAATAATATTTGTGTTCTTATATAAGGTTATTTTTTCATTTCATTACATATTAAATGTATGTGTAATGTGATTGCTTTCTACGAAAATATTTATTTCCTTATTCTTAGTTTTTATACCAGAAGAACTAGGTGGCTGGTGCAATACCTAATCTGCCATATTGATAATAAAATTTGGATACTTTGTATAGCGCCGTTTTTGTGAAAAATCACCTCAAGGGCGCTGTAAAAATCTTAATTTCTACTTAATATTAGTTCCTACTTTATATAAATATACAGTAACATACTTACCTGGCAGGACACAATCACTATATCACAATAACTTAAAATTTAGCTGATTTTTACAAATATATATATTTATTTAATTTTTTTATTTTTAGAGCATGAGAACAAATTTAAAATATAGTATATCAAAGGTATTTTTATTTTTTTCGTAGTGAGAAACAGATAATGATGAAAATCTTCTAATGAATTTAAGGAATGTGAGTCTAAAAAGTTTTCTTAGTTTGAACAGAAATTCTATGGGGCTTGTTACATTTTGATTATGGGTATGATTTTCTGAATAAATGGGTTAATAGTTTAGCTCTGAACTCTGTCGAGTCTTTTATTACTCTCAGGTCATGTGGTAGTCCATTCCAGGCTTTAGGACCTGACATTCCGAAGATGCGCTCTTTGAACTTGGTATCTGGTGTGCTTCTTGGTTTCTTCAACCTTCCGATAGCTGATGACATTGCCGATCTAAGGGTTGACAGGAACAGGAACACACATTTCCGATAAATATGCCGGAGCCGTTTCGTTAATTGATTTGAATACCACCCAGCAAAGCTTAAACTGGATTTTATCGGGACATTTAAGCCAGTGAAGATTTTTGAGGTGCTGAGATATGGGAATATTTTGATACGCCGGTGATAAATCTTGCCGCGGCGTTGAAGACTAGTTGTAGTTTGTTAATTTAATATTTGGGAAAACTAGCGCATATTCCGTTGCAGTAATCTAAAAGTGATTCAACGTACGAGTTTACAAGTAATTTGGTTGACTCTGTTGGCAGGTTTCTTCGCAATGATTTTCTTAATTGAAATAACCATGTTAATTAAATGAGCTTAAATAATGTAAAAAATAAATACTTATAACAACAAAATAAAAAATAAACTTAATTACATTAAAAATAAACATAATGTATAATATTTTTAACTGAAATCATTACGTAACATTAAAAATGCCGGAGACACTTGTATAATAATATAATATAAACGTTGTGGATTCAAGATGCCTGTCCCCAAAATACGCGCATAATAGCGCCTTCCTTCCAGATGTGTTTTCCAAACACGTAACAATATGTTGAACCTTGGGAACGAATATTCACTTTAATCGGGTTATAAAACAGAGCGATCCCAGGCGGAATATACATACAGGTACGGCACGAAATTCATCATAAATCGCATTATGAAGTTTATTTCAACTGTGAACAAGAATTGTCTCCAGCGTTCTAAATGTCCCACCATTTACTACAATACATTGCTTTAGTTACGCGGAGGTGGGACCGTATATGGCCATTAATAACCCTGGCCGAGTGGTCGCCCCGATTTACTATCGAGGAAGCCCTATTTTATAAAGAGTTCCAGAGAAAACACTAAAATTTGTCAGAATTGTAGTCTTCGCAATGCCATTGTTCAATTTTCACCTGAAGTTTCGTGCAGCTGATAGAGCTAACGTTTCTGTCGGTGCTATTATATACAATACATATATAATAGACTTTTTAAATATTTGCTGCGTTATTAACTTTTTTTTTAAATATATTTTTAACATAAATGGAATATGTTTATCTATTCACAATATTCTTTTTTGTTTTTGTTTTGTTTATATATTATATTTAAAAAAATAGAAAGTCTGTTTGTGTGTCTCACTCAAAATTCATAAAATAATATGCGAGAGAATCTAAAAAATCTTTTTCTGATGCAACAAAGCTCTCGAACGGTGAGCTCTGGATTGAAAAGTGTTTTTTTTTCTAGAAATTTTAAGTCAGCGCAACTCGCACAAATATTCCCAGGCCCCTTCAGAACGGAACCATATCCTCGAAATAGAAAGAGTGCAGAAGAGGTTTATGTGTCACTTGTACATGAGAGAGTATATATACTACCCATTTTTATTTCCTTCGTTATTTTTAAATTTCCACACCCTGCAAACTCGCCAGAAGATGTTTTTGGGTAAACATTATTATAAATTGATTTCTGGAGGTATTTATAACCCATATATACTAAAGGAGATCGACTTGTTTGCCCCTATTAAGTACATTCATGCGAGGCACCATTTGACGTTTTACACACCGAAAAAATAAATAAAGTCAGTTCTTCCTCATACAAAACCACGCCGATATATAAAGTAATGGAACTATTCAATGAAGCTGCATCTACCTAAGATATAAATAGATGCACATATATAGAGTTCGGTTACTATCTCTTGGTGTACGTACAAGAGTGACCGTGAGATACATAACGACCCACATACTTTTAAAAAATAAATAATTTTTACACTTGCCATGTTTAATCTTTATACATTTAATTTTTTTTACCTGTTATACTATGTATATTGTATTTTTAGTTAAGGGTCAGCACCCAAAACTAGGCACTTTTTGGCTTTCTAGCACAAGCAATACTACAAATGACTTATCTGTTAATTCTACAAGAGTAGTTGGAAAAATGTCTGAGGTTTTCACTGAATACAATTCTTAAACATCTTTTAAATTCTTTATGAAAAGCATACTAGAATTATGGGTAAAACGTTTAAAAATGCCTATTCTGGTTTCAAAACTGCACCTTTTACTGAAATATTAATATGTTTTTTTTATAGAATCTAAAGAATTTTCAGATACATCATTTGTAGGATTGTTTATATCAGAATGTTAGAAAGTAACGTTTAGGGTCAATTTTGAGTACTGAGCTTTTATATGCTTCATTATTTACTTAGAATTTATGTTTTACCTTTACCCTCTTTAGATATTGGTAAATAACTGTATACGGAGATGATCGAAATAAATAAATAGAAGAATGGCGTTTTGTCTTATTTTATGACAATTGAACTGAATAAAACGAACATTTAAAATCTTACCTTTTGACGCTAGAGCCGTATATTCTATATTTTTTTAATGTGGATTGTACTGTAAGAAAAACGTGTGTTGAAACTTGAGCGAAACAGGGTAGTAAACACTATTTAAACGCGATGTTTTCATTAAAAGGGATTACATTTTTATGATACAGCCGTATAAAAAGTCTGTTTTGTAAATAAAAAAGACTTTGAGGAAATTTACACAGATGTTTTTTTTCCGAATCAACCGCGCTGATTAGAAGTCTTTTAAAAAAACTAACAGATCAAAGACTTTAAAAATTGATCCTTCCTGCTCAAATCTAAATTCGAAGGACCAAAGGACCCAAAAAGGCTAAAATACAAAATTACACGACTTCCGAAGAATTTTCATATTTCTGCGTTGGAAATTTTCATCAAATGGGCGAGAAATGAGAAAACCGCGACCTAATCGTGAATGAAATGGCGAAGGGAATCATGGTAATGAAACCCTCTCGTTTCTGCGAAGGGCATATTTTATTACAGCGATGAAGCTGGCTGATACGAAAATATGGCGACCGAAAGAAAACCTCAATTTTCATATGCTTATTTTTCGTAACGAAGATGCGTTCTCATCGGGTTACGAGTTAGAGTTAGATGATTCTGGAAAACCTTTTAAGTTTTGATCGCCACCGGTTGTTGATTGTTATTGGGCTTTGGTGAGTGGCAGCGAAATCAACGAGCCTTCATTGCAAATGGCACGTTGGATTTCCGTAAAAACTAATAAACATATTAATTAGAATACCGGCGTAATACAACCAGAATTCAGGGACTTGTGTTGTATCATGAGACTTATCTTATATGCAAAATAGACAGAACTAGACTCCCATGATCCTTACCCCTCATTAATATGACCGAGAAAAATCGAAAAATATACTTTCATCTAATTGTCTAAGTAAAGTTTTTATTTTATCGTAGAAATTAAAAAACGGTCGAATTGAATTGTCATTAATATTCACTGGATTAAAACCTGTTTTCATATTTTTTTAGTAAAAAAATTATATTTCCGACAAATTTTATGAAACATTACACAAATTTCAATCAAAATTCAAGTCGTTTTAAACAATAACGAGCCGGAGTAACGACTCTTTTTTTGCAGACATTTATCAACGTTTTTAATAATAAAAAAATATAGAGATAGGGTTTCCCGGAAACTATTACGGATTATTAAAACAATAATAGATAATAAGATTTTAGAAAGTTCTATATCGCTGAGAGTCTATATAAATGACTCGATAAGACAATGCATTTCATGCTCCGTATATTTTTATGAATATGTGGCCAGATGGGAGGCCGAGTGGAAGCACCTTGTATAAGTAGGTACCTACCCACTCAGGGGGTGGGTCCAATTGCAGCGACGAATTTACCCGTCGTTTTCGCAAAATTTAATTCGAATAAATGGTATAAAAAAATGTAAAAAAACTACGAACGAACAAACACTCTATTATGCAGTAAAGTTTTATTATGTCGAAAGTAGAGAGCACGTTATAATATATTTTTCTTATAGCTACCAGGAAATAAAAATATAAAATCAAACAAATTTTATGTCCTACACTGAGCGTAAACTGTCAACAGAATTTTTAATTTAATATTATAATTGTAAATACATAATGACTTTACATAAATGTACTAGAATTTAATATGAAATTTTGTATACTATGACAAAAAATAGTTGAATGTCATTTATAAACGGAGTCAGATATTGAAATCTCTGTATCAATGCTATCTGTAGCCTGCAAAAACACCCGGGACTGCGACCCTCGGGCGTCTTCTTATTCCACGACTTTTAATAATCTTCTCCTGGATTTTCAGTGGTGTAATCTGAAATAATAATTCCCCCATTGCGGTGCGACCAAGATATCGTAATTTTCAATTGAGTTTTACATTGGAGCACTTTTTAACCATATGAAATTACATGCGGCCATTTAATTGTGTTTTTTTCCCGCTATGGATTCAATGATTGATAAGCCTCAAACTCTCAAATATTTACAAGATATACATCTTTTTGATATTTATAATTCAAGATTTTTTTGAAATGTGTTTTGTCTATGTAATGTAAACTTTTGTTTACGTAAGTACTCACAGTATTACCAACTTTTATTTGCGAGGAATACAAATGAATAATACAATTTTAACAGTCTTTACTTCTTGCTATTTCACAGTGAGCTTATTTGAGTTTGAACTGTAGTTGTTGGCGAATTTGTAGGATTGTCATCTAGCTCTGACAGCAAAGTATATTTGGTCAGGGGCCAATATAATCAAAGGGGTTGCGCAGTGTTAGCAGGTGCAAGATATTTATAATATAGCTTTGTGCATATGTATCAGTGTTCCTGCTAGCGCTCATACTCTAAAAAATAAACGTCAATGTATTTTTCTCAAAATCAAGTAGACACTATACATGAAGGTTATCATTATATAAGTACCCATAGATAACTTTCTTTTTCTAAATAAGACTCAAATTTTGTTAATATCTGACAATATACGCAAGCGTTGTTATAGCGAGACATAAAAGGAAAAGGCAAAAAACACAAGTAAAGTTTTTTATGGTTGTATCATTTTGTAGAGAAACGTGTTTCAACAATCTGATAATGTATGTATCCGAGTAAGTGTCGGTATACTTACTGCGCAACTTAATTGAATAGTCAACTAGAGGCTTTACTATGCCCGTGCTTACGTGAAGATATTCACTGGGAGACACTTGCGGTATCGCAAAACCTCCCCTGAGCGTAATCTTCGCAAGGATCAAAATCCCCGGCCAGCCATCCGCACGACTCCTTAAAACCTCAACACATTTACACGGGGGGAAATCCTTTCGTTTTACGAGGCAGCTGTAAAACGTGGAGCTTTCCTATTCTTTGTTGCCTGTTAAACATGACGGACGGTGTCACAATTGAATGGAGTCCCGATCATTTACATCGACATTTGCACTTCAATCACAGGCTGTTTGGCAATAATAAACTTCAAAGCTCGTCCGGCGTTTTTATTGCCCCGCCATTCCGCGAGCTTGTCACACTGGAACGTCATTTCTAAATGCCTGATGGCGCTTTTATGTTTTCAACGCTTACCCGTGACTTTTATGATGCTTCGGCGGTTCGTGCAACCCGAGTTTTATTTAAAAAATACTCACCGTTGCGCGGGACATGTCAAAGCTACACTGGAACTGCTAAACGTATACTGTGCTGGTAAGAACAGTCATACCAAGTGCTGCTAACGATGCTCGGTTGTATTGGTTCTGATGATTTTAAAGACAAATGTCACCTGTCTATTTAGAGCAGGCTGGATCATTTTGTGAACAGAACGCAATGCTGCACGGAGTCAGCGCTTGTCGCGAATGGAGGGAATCAGATAAGTCCTCTAAAACTATTTATAATTTAAAATAGTTTTATTTGTGAGGCGGGGATGGAGGACTAGGATGGATGGATGGATGGATTATTAACATATTTTGACAGAATATAGCGAAAACCATGCCGAGCAACCTTTTTGATTATGGATGACAGTTTCACACTAAGGCGTTCCTGAAAGTACAGTCCTCTATTTATAACGCAAAATATACCAATAAATAATACTTGTGTTTAATATTATAAATAACTAAGTTTTGATAGTGTAGTGGATAAACCTTTGTAATTCGCATTGTGTAAAACAGGACGTGTACATTAGGGCGACGATCAATATTCTAATAAGAAATTAATATTTGAAATAGTAGTCTCTTTATTCTGGTCTAAACGTGTTAAACAATCTTAATAGATGTATGTCTTAAATGTGCTCAAATGTTCTGAGTTAAGACCAAGAGAGGAAGATGGTGGCCTTAGCCAGGACTTACAGGGTGTCCGCTGGAATTTCCTTTCGCAAGCAAACACGGATTTTGGTTGCTATTAATTAAAACCAGTGAACGATACTTTATTTATTTATTTATTTATTTATACTGGGTTTTAACAGATGTTATCACTTACGTGAAAAAATCCAGTTATAAAAAACCAGTTAGTGTACAATCATTGTTAAATACAATACAATACAATACAAATTAACCATTCTGCCGCTGAAAAAATGCCAACTATAAACACACGTATTTATTATGTTTCACCGGATTATCACATAAATCTTCTTAACCATAAAACAGAAAATCTGTTTTCCGACGCAACAAAACCTCTCATACAGTGAGTTATGTCGTTATGAAAACAGCAAAGCCTTTTCTGCCTGGGATTTCCAGATCAACGTAACTTCCAGCTCATTAGACTAGGTGCTTTATTATTTGTTCCACACTTTTCAACTGTTCAAAAAGATAAAACTAAAATGTGTTTGAAACCTCGGACGAAGCTGGGAAAATGTAAAATCATCCGAGGCGGGAGGAATAGCTTGAACCAAATGCATGTAGCGGTGAACTGACATGCTGATGACATTTATTCTTGAGATTTAAGTATGCGTAATGATAGATAATTTTCGAATTTAGTTGATATTCTGGTTTTTGGTGAAGCTTGAGGAGAAGCAAGTAGCCTGTACTTTATTTAGATTATCGTATATTTATTTAAATCAGCATGTTGACTTAGAAATATTGCTTGGTAGATAAATAAAATAAAAAAGAATAAAAGAGAAATAAAGATATATTTAATATTCTCTTACGTTCGTTTGTAGTTCCTCTTTTGTTTGTCCGCAATTTTAAACTTGTCAAGTCTTGATGTTTTTTGTTACCAAGACAACACTTTCTTTTTTAATATCATAGTATTTTTTTATGGAAAACGTGTAACTTACCTCACCGTATGTACGTAAATTTATTGATTGACATAATTTTGATAGTTTCCGGCAGCGCTTTATAAAGTGAGCTATTTGGTTTTATTATATTTTGGTAGTCTGATTTCTTTGCACGTCCTTGTAATATGTTTGTGAATATTCAAGTTGTAGATAATTTTGTCCGAAAAATATTTTGGTAACAAGCTGTTATTTAAAAAAAAAAAAATATCAATGTATTTAATATTAATATCTGTTTCACTGCCAATTTAGTTCTTCTGATATTTTGGTTACTTTTGAGTAACTGATGATTTGATTAGGAGCTAATTCCACATTCAACATTTATCCATCCCTCCAAAACTTACTTTCAAGTTTTCCGTTCTTCATCCAATGGTTTCTTAGGAAACTCTATCAATAACGACGCTGCTCTTAATAATTGGCTTGACGACTTTTACTCCTAAACCGCCAGAAAAACGTTGGGAGTCAATAATAAACTGTATGCGAGAATAAATTATTTTATATTTGTTTATAATTTTCGTGAAAGTTAATATTAATGATAAATTTGTTTTGTCACTTTCATTTCATATTATCTATCTCTTTCTCTCTGTTGCTTTGTTATGATTTCAATGTTATTCTTTTGTTTTCCTAATGTTCTCTTATTTTATTTTGTATTGCGTTCTCCCTCTGTATAAATGAGTATTTATAACCACACACTATGTATTTTTTGTTAAGTTTAATTTTGTACCCTGATGATGCTTAGGCTAAGCAAAACCGGTCGTTCATAAAAATTAAAATAAAGTCTGTGGTCTCACAAAAAGTTATTATTTCATTTTCATTATAAATAAATCACATTTGTCTACGTATTGTTCATTTTCAAGTCACTATCACAAAGTCTCAAAACAATTTTTTAGAGGTGAATAAGTGCGAGTTTCAAGGAAGTTCATTGCTCTCGAGAGGGGGGAAGACTTTTGTTCACAATAAACATTTTTTCCGCCTCAAATAAAGTTAAAACGCCGTGGAAAAATACGTTTCAAGTTAAGGGTCTGCGCCGAAGTGGAGTAATTTCTATTTACCCGAAATGTCGCGGGAAAAAATTGAATTACAAGGTAGTAAATTTATGTTTGACACAAAAAGTTTGCGTGTGACATTTTCTAATCGGGTCAGAAATTCTCAAGGGACGGGTAAAGCTAAGTGAGATTGTTAGGGCGCCGACTGAGGTAAGTCGCGGCAATAAGCGGCACGTTCGGGGGGGGGGGGGACTTCATATTTTACCATTAATTCAATGAGACAAAACACCATCTTTAGGAAATTGCTTAAATAACAGTTTTATTGCTATTTTTACTCTAATATATAAGTAGGTACGGCACATACCTTTCTTAATTGTTTTATGTGATCGTATTGAAGATCCAATTGCTGGGAGACAGTGCAAATATGGCGAACCGCCTTACAACTCTGCCTTGGCAAACTTTATTTGCTTCATTCACATTCATACATACTATTCTGTTATTCTGACTATTGACATGACCCGACTCATGTATATTTAAAATAAAATAAAATTGTAGGTATATGGTTAACTTGATCGTGCCGTATCTTCCTTGGGGGTTCCCGACTTCTTCTACCATTCACTTTCACGTCATATATTCTTCTGACAATCCTTTCTTCGTTCATTCGCTCCACATGCCCAAACCATCTAAGCGTTCCTTTCTTAATCTTTTTACTATCCACATTTATAACACAATGGTCGTGAATGATTTTACCACGTATATTGTTCATGTATCTAATTTCTACAGCATTTAGTCTAATTTCATCCTTCCTCTACCAGTTTCATGTCTTGTCTGCGTGGATAGCGCATGAGCCATTCCCAACTAGCAAACAAGTTAAGAAATTGTTGAACATTTATAGGAAGGCCCGAATATATTACTATAGTAATAATTAATTTCATACACGTTATTTTGCCCTTTTGACTGCTAAATTATTGATAAATAAAACACATAAACTTTGTTTATAATCCCTTTATTATTTAATATCACGTCTACTGGTTTCGAAAGTACCCTTTCATCATTAGGACAATGTTAAAATACATACTATTCCGATTTTAATATTGTCCCGATGATGAAAGGGTACTTTCGAAACCGGTAGTCGTGATATTAAATAATAAAGTGGTTATAAACAAAGTTTATGTGTTTTATTTATAAATATGGAAAGCCACAGAGTAAATGCTTTTTACGATTATGCTAAATTATTGAATCAACGGAAAGTTTCGATTCTTAAGTGTAGTCTTTTGCTTGGGCGATATTGAGAGAATCGTTCTAGCCTTCATCTTTCGGTTCAGTCCCGACAAAGTTTAAGGCTATATATTCAAGTGGTGTTGTACAAAACATATTTAAATTTATAATTTTTCTATGTCTAACCACATAGTGTTTGTTTCCTGTGAAAAAAAAAACACTTTGTCTTTAAAAAATAATTATCCATTACAAATTATTGCGTTTTAAATTGATGGCTTATTACACCATAAAAGATAAATTGATATTCTAATTTTTAATTATTACTGACCATTATTTACTCTAACAGATGGAAGATAAATGCGTGAATACCCCGCTTTACTGAAGAGCCACGCATGCATGAAAATACAGCAATTTTCTCCATAATTCGTACAGTATAAACAAAATATTCTGTACAAAATACGAACATGGAACAAAACATATTTAATATTTTCGTAGAAAGCAATTATTTGTGGTTTGACATATTTAATGAAATGAAAAAATAACTTTGTATAAGACCACAAATATTATTTTATTTTTTATGACCGACTGGTTCTGCTTAGCCTAAGCATCATTAGGGTACAATATATATATTATAATGTATAAAATAATATTCAAATATATTTTGAAAATAATATATAAAATATGTATTTTTACTTAATTACCTTTTCAGCTGACATTTCGCCTGTTTCGATTGATATTTTCTGCCTTTTTTCTCTCTGTTCTTTTGTTATAATTAAAATATTAGTCTTTTATTTTCTCACTGTTCTCTTATTTTATATTATCTTCTCCCTCTGTATGTATACATAACCGCACACTTTGTATTTTTTTATTTAATTTTATGTTATACACTGATGATGCTTAGGTTTATCGAAACCGGTCGGTCATTAAAATTAAAATAAAATCTGCGGTCTTATACAGTGTTATTTTTTAATTTCATTAAAAATGTTTTTTATAATGATGAAATAAAATAATATTTTCCAGTTGGAAAAGTAGGACAAAAAGAAATATCCGAAGTTTTCTACTTTGTAGTACTTCTCTTATCTTTTAAGGCTGTTTATAACAAACGATGCCCTCGTTTTCAAGTAGCTCTATCTTCATTGGTTTCGTTTCCGATAAGGAAAACCTTCGCCCGAATGCTTGAGGTTAATTCACGATAAATCGTTGTTTTGTCTTCCGCGTCGCTGAAGGGTTGATTTACATCCCCTTGCACAAATCATCCTTAGATTGAGTTTCTCCGTAAGTCGGTAAAGATTTTACAATGCCACCGTGGCAACCTAGATCATTTCATAGACTTTGAAGATATTTTCATAAATTTCCGTAAGAACCGAAGTTAAGAAGTTGGTATTTTAAACTGCGATTCCTGGGACAGAACTTTCTGTGAAAGCTTCATCGTTTGTTGCTTCAGTTCTGTCTTAGAATCGTAGAAATTATTCAAAAGATATCCTTGATACCGTAGAATGGGGTGATTAGAAACACTTCAGCACATTTTCGATCTTATATTTCAGAAGTTGGAAGTTCAAAGTATTTTGGAATGCCTTAAAAAATTATTTTGCTAGTTATTCTTTCTGTTTTTTCTCTCCCATAAAACTAGAAACACGCGTTATTTTTAAGAAAATAAAACAAAACAGTGATGCCGCTATTCACAATCCTATATATATATATTTTATTTTTATTTTTTTTTATTAACTTGTTTTTCTTATATATATTTTTTAATTACCTACCTCACTAGGTGAGAGTGAGTGCATATATATATATATATATATATATATATATATATATATATATATATATATATATATATAGCTAGCTCACGTAAAAGTAAAACGTGCATAAAAGATTATTTAAGATATTACTTTTAATGTTCTAAGAATCATTATAAACATGTGTATGAATAGATATAGAGCATCTTAAAAACACGAAAATCGTAAAAATAAATGATAGATTTTTTAACAAAAAATAAGACATACTCATACTGCTTAAATATATATAAAATGAAAATGTATACAACGTGATTGTGATAATTTTTGCCATAGTAAGTATTATTATATTGGGGTACAGAAACTAGAAACAGATGATTAAAAGCACAGGAAATGATTTCAAACAATTTTTTTTAAAAATCTTATTCAGTACAATAACAGCTACAAGTGTTGAAAGATTTTTTTTATTTGGATATTTTATTATAATTAGGAACATAGTCATATATCATCACCGTTCATAAAGCATCTTATATTTACGAGTATATCCTATTTTTGTCATTGCTTCATTTAAATTTTATATACGAGTATGTGCTGTTCTTTTTCTGTTGCTTTTTTTTCTTATTTCGTTTAATGTTTTTTTTTTTGTAATTGGACAGTAGTCCGTTGGTATATAAATAAACATATACATTTGAACAGAAGTGATATTTTATTATAAAAACATGAGGGCTTATTTCATCTCTGAATCTCAGAAATGTTTTGAGCATTCCTATCAGATATTTTGGCAGTATGACGTTTTAAAAAACTCAAGGAAATTTTCCGTCTGGTCATGTTATTTAAAAAAATCGCTTCTCTACCTAATTTGTTTACGTTGCCAATTTATGTGTTTATATAAGATTTATATAATACAAAGTAATTGATGTTGTGGTGTTCGGTAGCCTCTCTGTAGGACAAATCATTATCAGAGTCTCCAATAACTTACTCTATCTGTTATTTTTCTACGAGAAAGATGACGTTTGCATCAAGGATTAGGCTTATAGTTACGTGGCGTCTTATACCGAGTTAAACCTGGAAACAAAAATATATTACATTTAATAATGAGGTTACTTATACTACACAATCTTGTATACCTGTGTTTTTATTTTTATTTTAAAAAATACATCCCTTTTTACGAATAACCTTAAAATTTTTGAAAAAATCCTACTACCATCATAATAAGTCAAAAAATGTTGCTTGTACAATGATGGAGGACTTAGCGAGCAGAGGAATTGAACAAACGACGCCTTGGTGGGGAATCCGACGCGTTTTTCCGCTCAGCTTCTAACCGGTCTATTTGTGTATGGTACACATGTGTGGTTTTTAATTAACACATTTATCGTTTCTAGTCACCCCATATGGCGTTTCTAATAAAAATTTAGGGTTTATTAAAAAAATTCAACTTAATTTTTTCAATCAGTTCTTTATTAATATTGTCGTGAAATATGAGAAGCACAGACGTAGCTGCTAACTGAAAACTGTAGAAAATCAGTAAGTTTTGGAGACCAAAATCACACGCACGTACCTGTTTTGAGAATAATAATTGTGCTTCAAAATTAGTTTCGGTCTGAAAAAAACGAGTAAATTATTTTGCCAATTTCGTTAAATTCATATTTTCTTAAAAGTGAAAACTGTACAACAATTCCAACTATATGGAGCTAATGGAACTATGACATCCCTAATCGGGGTATGTTGTGAAGTTGAAGGGAGTGAGGAAGGAAGTGGGAAAGGGAAAAAGATGGGGAAGAGGAAGGTTAGGAAGTACCTGCCTACATCACCAAATATGGCTAAAGCTATTTTTTAAGCAACATTTCGATTCTGAATGGTGGTCATTCACCAGGGCGACACTGAGAGTATCTACCGCTTTGGAACGTGCCACAAATATACTATATATATTTTTTTATATTACACAAATGCGAAATAACACATTTAAATAAAATATATTTCATTAACTCAGGCTGGGATTCGAGCCAACGACCTCTAGATCTATTTAAAATTTGTAGCATGTGTGAGTTATATCTCTTATTCATTTTTATTCACCGAAAGTCACCCCATTCTAAGGTACTATTTGATTTTTTAAATTCAATTTTTTTTTTCAAACATTTTAATTTCTTTAGAAAAGTTCTTATAATATGGAGTAATGGTACTAATTAGTAGTTGTTAAATTGGTATTGACATCTGATAATGAGTGAAAATGTTTGTTAGATTGAAGATATAAAATGACTTTTTTTTTAAAATAAAAATAATTTGTTTTAAGCCACTTTATTTATACACATATAACAATTCGACCGGTTTCGTTAAACTTATTTTTCTGTTAAACTAAGATTAAATATGGCGCAATACAGTAGACAAAGAAATTCTGAAATTGTCTACTGTATTACTCTATATTTAATCTTAGTTTATACTTATACGTTCCTGACGAAGGTTAAGTTTAACCGAAACCGGTCGAATTGTTATATGTGTATAAATAAAGTGGCTTAAAACAAAATTATTTTTTATTTAAATTATAATGTCAAGTGTTTGCTTCCTTCGATAATATAAAATGACTTTTATTTATTTTTTATCTACTTATAAACTAACGGACTATTGTCCAATTACAAACAAATATATAATACGAAATGGGGGAAAAGAGCATCAGAGAAATAACAGCACATACAAGTACATAATATTATAATGAAGCAATGACAGAAATAAGACAAAATGTACAAAAGAAAGAACATTCAAATCAAAGCCAAGGTCAAGTCAAAGTTTTGGTAGAGTCGTAAAGAATGACAAAAATCATTTAGACTGTTACCAAAAATTTAAAACCATGGCTTGAGTTAACAAGTCTCGACATTCTGGAGAGTGGAGAATGATACCCATAATTAGTTGAGTTCAGATTTTACAGTTTCTGAGTCTACGGCAAGGAATATTGAACTGGATGATTGGCAACAAAGAAGGTGAGTCAATTATAAAATAACTGGCGTAAATCATTAGAAGTTTGAAATCAAAAATTAAAAAAGGCAACATATGAAAAAAAAAATCGTTCTACGTCGAGTTAGATTACGCTCATGTTTTAAAAAAACATTTGATAAAAATAATGGCAAAATATGTGGTGGGTGGCAGCTGATTATTGTCCAATTTGCATGCTGTTTATAGATTTTTGATATCCTTTTTCTTTCTTTGTTTGGTGTGTGTATTTTTTTCTTTTGGTTTCCATTTTTGGTTTAAGGGAGGACGCCAGTTTGCCATAGATGTGTGAGCCGTAAAAGCTTGGGTGGGCCGTAGAGTAGAAGCTTGGGTGGGCCGTAGAAGCCGTAGATGTTAGGTATAATGTGATGTGAAGACGTGATGTGATGACGTGATGTGAGGACGTGATGTGATGATGTGATGTGACGATGTGATGTAATTTGGGTAGGTACATTGGTTGCTGTGTAGGTACTCCGTTGCTGTGTAGGTACTCCGTTGCTGTGTAGGTACTCCGTTGCTGTGTAGGTACTCCGTTGCTGTTTAGGTACTCCGTTGCTGTGTAGGTACTCCTGTTACTTTGTAGGTACTCCTGGTTCTGGATTTTACAGTCACTGTTTAGGTACTTCCAGTAGGTTGTCTTGAATACTCGCGTCTATGCTGTAGTGTGTGGGTCCGTCTGCATACGAGTATATAGGCAATGGCCTTTTTATGGTAGCGTGCACTGAGACGCGAACCCGCGTCGCTTGTGTTGCGAACTTGTCGCCTTACAGCATAAGCCATTTCCCCTTGTAGCGAAGACGAGAAAAAAGCGTAATATAATGCACCTCCAGTCAGGATGCGTCATCAAGTAGAGGCTATCTAAAAATTAAAAGAAACATTCTTATAGTTGTTCTTATTGTAAATGCGGCTAAGTAAAAGCCTGTGCTGGTGATAGGTAGAGTAAAAAAAAAGTTTTTGGCCACAACAATATCAATAATGAGTTTGTTTTTAATCTTAGCACTCTAGCACGCTAAAAAGTCAAGAGCTGTCTCACTAGTTGGCCGTTTCTAACGGAATTCTAAAGGCATTCTTACCGGATATCCTTATTAAAATCTTCTATATTGACCAGAAAAAAAAACCGGGCTGCAATTGCTATCCAAAAAGGACTTTCCTCGTGAATGGAAAGATTTCTTGAAAGTGATTGAGCCCTGGAACGCAAAAAGGTGTGCAATTTAAATAGAGATAGTGGATATATGTTATACCAGTAATAATCGAGTGCTTTGTTTTGGTATCCGCTGCTTATTAGGAAAGGTGTTTAATTTAAAGTTTGCCGCCGTCACTGTGGGCGGAGTTCCTTTGACGACCCGGAGCCAGGATATCGCAGAGCGGGTGCTTTTGATTAAGAATTCACGACTTGGAATAAAATTTGTAGGGAAACTGCCAGTGAGTGGCGTAGCTCAGACATAAAAGGATGCCATGATGAATTAATGTTTTTTAATGCACCCGTATATATAAATTAATTTCGACTGTCGCGCTAGGTTGCTCTTCGAGATAAGTTTCTTTAGAGGAGTTTCCTTCCCTATGCAAACAAAACACAACAACCACCTAATACCATAATTTGTATTAAAATTGGAAATAACTTTAAAGCATTAATGCAAAAGATGGCAGCCTAAAATCGGAATAAATTCAAATCAAAAGTATGAGATCGTTTAAAAATGTTACTTTATAATGAGGTTTTGATGGCTTAATTGGCAGAATGTTACTCTCGGATAGAGTAGAGGTTCCGAGTTCGAGTCTCGGTCATGACCATTGTCTTTTTAGTTTCTGGCCTTTTTCTGTTTCATATGTGTTTTAGATTATACATTTTATTAAAAAAATATAATTTGTTTTTGGGAATGGTTGTTTCTGTAAGAAGTCTACATCAATTCATTTACACAGTTTCCATATTAAAAATTGTGACGTATTTAAAATTAAGTATTTAAAAATAAATTTTTTTCTACTTTTATACTACCCAAATATTAAAAAAAAATCTCTTTTTCGATGTACAGGCTTTAAAAAATCAATAAATAGTATCGCCATCTGTGCAAAAAGCACAAAATCATTTTTGATCATAAATTGTGGTTGTGTTGACACGGATGCCGAATGCTTAGCTAATCACACTGGCTAACAAAGGAATGCGTTACAATACGATGTGACGTATACTGTCGGCTATAGTTGACTGGGTCGTAGCTAATGTGATAAGGCCTCAATCATTGTTACACTGGGTACATTTGGGTTCGAATCTTCAAACATTTAAAATTATTGTATTTTGTATTCATATTTGTAATATTTAGTATTAAAACGCTATTATCGAAGTTTTAATTCTTCGCTGAAATAAATGTCCTTGTTAGTCGATTACATACGTGACTAACTAACTGACTATCAAGCCATTTCACCGCGGGAGTAGGCAGATAGGACGAACCGCCATACAACTCTGTCTTGGCACACACTCCTTGCTTCATTTAAATTCATACATCGTATCATACATTCTGTTATTCTGACTCTTCGCATGGCCCGATTAAAGTTTTTTTTAATATATTTTTTTTATATGAATACAGCACCAGAGTTTCAACTGCTCCCAACCGTCTAAAGCCAGTGATACTATGGCATCCCCAAATTGGGTATGTTGTGAGGCTGAAGGTAGTGGGGAGGGGAAGGAGATCGAGAAGAGGAAGGTTGGGAAGTACCTGGCTATTCAGATCTGGTTACCAAACACGGCTTAAGCCATTTCAAGCAACGTTTCGATTCTGAATGGTGGTGTTTCACCAGGGCGATACTTAGAGTATCTACCACTCTGGATAGTGCCGCAAATATACTTGTTATTATTTTTATATGAATTAAATGTGTTATGACACATATTAATTAAATAAAAGTTATTGGCGCACGCCGGGTTTGAACCCGCGACCTTTGGATTCGTAGTCGAGCGTCTTACCACTCGACCAAGGAGGCCGAGTAGTGGTTTTATTCACTTGATTGTGCCATGTCTTCCTTGGGCGTCCCCGACTTCTTCGATTCACTTTTGCATTGTATATTTTTTTCTCACTCCATTCTTCGTTTATTCGCTCTACATCTCCAAACCATCTAAGCGTCCCTTTCTTGATCCCAAAAAAGTGACACGATATAAAAATACAAGCTTTCGTTAATTTTATGGTTTTTATTTCAACAGTCATTACAGTGTGTTAAGGATAAATACAAATAGTATCTTATTACTAAATATAAATAACGAAATACGATATTTAATTAAATTAACTGTATTCCTATTAAAAAAGATATTTATGCCATCTGTTTAATTTAGTCACTTATTCATGAATTTCTTTAATATCGCGGTAAGTAGTAAGCTTGGTTGGCTGTCGGATAGATCGAGTTCGAGAGCTACAGCGACCCACGCTCCAAATTCCGCGCGCTATTAAAACAAACCGAAAGGGTCTGCTTAGTGAACACATTTCGGAAATTAATCGAAGACACATGGTAGGCCATTCCCCCCTCGATAAAGTTTCTGTTTCCTTTCAAAATGAACCGACTAGGAGGAAGTAAATGTATTTTTTTTATTATATTTTAATTTAAAACTTTTTTTGTTAATAATTGAAGACCCCACAGCAGAACCTGTTACGAGTCATTCTGAAATATTCAGTTTTTTGCGTTTTGTTAAAAAAAAGTGTGTATCATTCCAAATCCACTAACTATTTTTCATGAATGTTATAGGAAACACAATTATTGTAGATAACATGTTTTTGATTAAAAAAATATTTCAGTTTTAACAAAATTTGCAGTCAACATGTTTAACTCTTTGATTTTCCATGTTCGTGCCATTTTCATGATCTTAAAGTGTATTTGTACCGAGAGTAGTTTAGTAAGAATACTAACTCATTTTTGACAAAAATGTTCTTGCCGTAGGGTCTTCAATTTATAGTAAGACATGACAACCTTCGTTGCCGAGTGGTTAAGATTCTTGGTTTCGGAAGCAGAGGCCTCGGGCTTAAGTTTCGGCGTGCGCTATTAATTATAATAAAAAAATATTTATATATATTTGCTGCACGCTCCAGAGTGGTCGATACTCCTAGTGTCGCCCAAGTGAAAACACCTAATTCAGAGTGGAAACGATACTTGAAATAGCACTACCCATAATATTTGGTGACTATATTTGAATAGCCAGATGCTTTTCAACCTTCAGTTTCTCCATCTCCTCTCCATCTTCCTTCAGCCTCACAAAAAGCCGGACGTCACCAACCCGTTAATTGGGTTTAAACGAAAAAGAGTACCGGACTTAAACCGTCCCTTGGCGTTCGTTGGAAACTACTAAAAGCCTCGGAATCTCTATAATCCTACCGTTAAATGACGAGTACTTCCCGGAATGGGTGAATCGACAGTGTTGCGTATTTCAGGCCACAGACGACATCTATATTGCCTATGCCCAACCCATGGGCGAATTGACTGAGCTATCGACGATTGTATTGGGCCGGACGGAGGTTGAATCGGGAATGTATGTCAACAGAACTCAGGTCGGTCATTCCCATTAATTTGTTAAATGGATTAAAACTTTACAGTCGTTTTTAAAAAAATAGAGTGTATAAAAATAAAAATACAATATGTTTATATAAGTATGTATATCGCATATATGTTTACACACAAGTATTTCTACGTGAGGGAGGTTGTTCACACATTCATTATGTTTTGTCAGTAGCCTTGATAATATTATGTAACTGAGAACAATGAAACACAATATATGTTTAGCAATATAGATCATCTCTTTATCCAGTACATCTGCGGCAGAGAGTTAAGCCTTAAAGTACAGATTTTAGTGTTTTTCTTCACAAAATGAATGTATTATATACGAGTACACGTATTACTTCAGAATCGAAACGTTCCGTTGTAATATAGATTTTTTTTTTAAAACCATTTTTTTTTATCACTAAATAATATTTTGAATAATTAATAATTAATAAAAATATTATTTAGTGATGCGAAAATGATTTTTAATAAAAAAAATCTGCGATGTAAGTATTTTTACACTTCAAAATAATTATTTAATTAACTAAGTAGTTAAATATCACAAGGGTAGGCAGAAGGATATACTGCCACACAAATTCGTCTTGGTACATACTCCTTGATTGATATTCATACCATATCAATAAGCTCTCTTGCGGAACAATATCGTCACTGAGCGGATCCGGACGTTGGTTTGAATCGACACTAATAGTTTCAAGCTGCAACTGATGACAATTAAATATATTTTGTTCAACGTCTGTTGCTCTGAGTGTACAACTATATGCCAGTAGCGTCCCAAAAATTCCCCGTTTTTAAGCAGAAAAAGTTCTTTGTTTTCATTATCTTATTTTAAGAGTAAAACATAAAGAGTTCTCATTCATATAAAAGAGAAATCTACATACAGCTTTTACGTACACAGCTTAGGTATACATATAAAATATGGAAGTTCTGAAAACAATTTACGCGCTTCCTGAATAGTAATTTCCAGAATTTAACTCTTTTAAATTCCAATTTTTATTTTATTTTGTTCTGAAAAATTCCAAACAACGCGATGAAACGTGTCTTCAATATAAATATATAAATATTGTATATATAGTATTTATAAATTCATTATAGCAGCATCCAGTAACCAAATCGTAGAGCTTTACATATACATTGAAGATTCTAAATGTAGGAAGGCACATAAAGGAACTCGTGTGTTGATGTTTGCACTAAGTGTGCTCTTCATTGCAATTTGCAATATGTGTTGACTACGAGCCTAACTACTGCTAAATGGTTATGCGATAGTTAGCAGAGCCAGACACTGCCGAGGCAGGTAAGCACTGGGCTGGTCTTGGAAGGAAGGACACAATTTATTGAGGATGGTGCATGCACCACTTTGAAGACTTTGAATTTTTATTATTTATTTATTGTATTATGAGTCTATGAGTGGTGGCCTCAAGTAGCCGTGGTAAATAATCTATGGGTGTGTCTGTCTTGCACCACCTCTGATAGGTAACCATTTTAGTAGGTAGGTACCTTGTTTTTTTTTCAGTTTATTTTAACACCACACTACCTCTCATTAAGGAATGTCATAGAGCGGAATGTAATGAGAGGGGAAGGAATAGTGGAAAAAGCAATGTTCATGGATATTCAGATCTAGTTATTAAAACAGAAAATTTATGGAACAATTAGATTCGGAATAGTGGTCTCTTATCCGGGTGATTATTTCATGTTGCATTTGATTGAATAGTATGCATTTTGAAATATTAAATATAGCATTCTGCAATTGAGTTTTGATATCAACCTCCATGTTTGACGTTGAGGCATGAAACTGACAGAGAAAGGGTGAATGTAGACTGAATACCACGAAAATGAGATTCATCAGTGTGATATAATAATAACAATAATAAAAGTTTTACTTTCGAAGGTATGCAGGAGTAGTGCAATGCAATACATTCCGTAATTGATAATAATACACAAAATAAAGTATAAGTTGGAAAACATGTATACGAGTACACAATAATAAAGAAAAAACATAAATTCATACGAAAAAAAAAAAAAAAATGTTAATGGAGGATATTAGGTCTCATGTCTACAGAAGACCGTCAAGAGTGAGTTCATCCAGGCAGCATTAAGATTGATGGGGCCAATATCTTACTTCAATGAGCTTCTATGCTAGAATTCTGGGATTTTGATGGGATTCCACGATGATGTCGTTTCCAGAGTTGTTGATCCTTTTTTGTTGTTGAGCCACCCTGGTTCTCATAAGGGTTGCAAATCCAGGAGCTTGCCCCTCGATATAACCATTTCATCATTTTACAAATCTGTAGATCGTTAAGACTTGCATTATAAACTGTGGATTATTTAATACACACGAGAAATAGATTTAACAGTTACAAAAGTTAATTTTGCAGGCTGCGGTGAAGATCGCGTCAATGAACAGAGATGCTTTCAAGAATCAACAGGATCTCCTTTAAGATCTCTCCTCACTGATATAAAATATATTGATATCAGTAGCGATTCCTTCCAGTAACAATACGTATATTACATCCTTGGAAAATTGGAAATTGATGCAGCATTCTCAGCAAATGGCAGCAAACAGTTTTAATTATGCACGTATTGTGTTAGAACGTAGAATCCATCCCTACAACTGGTTGAACTAAGGACCAGTTCAGATTACAGAAGCAATAAGACTTGGTTAGTTGGGTGATAGCGTTTAAACCAATATGTTATTATGCCCCTTATCCCATCGTACTATCAGAGGTCGCTGCAGATTATATTATGGGATATCTTCCATGCATTATTAGGTACGTTGAATTAGAAGCCTTGATTTATTTGAACGCAGATCGTGGTGCAAATTATATTGAATAATGAAATTGATTGTGGGGGTGATTATGATTCATCAAATACTGGAATGCATCTAGTTTGATAGTCACGATAATAAAAAACAAAACACCTTCAATATTCAAAACAGAGAATGAATAAAGAAAAAAACACATACATACCATCGCATTATAAATTATTATATTAGACCCGAAGTTAGCTCTAATTGGACATATGATTATTAGGTTTTCATGGCAATTTTAAATCATTCTGAATAACACGGGTCTTTTTTAAAGTATACATTTTTAGTAAAAATATTTTTTTTTGGGTTATTGCCTATTTTTCTACAAATCGTCAGTTTTCATACAGTATATATAATATAACAAATTCATGAACACAGTATTAGTAGACATCTTTCATAAACTGAGCTCCCGTAGTTCGTGATTATTCGAGAAGTATTTATGAACATTTCCAAGGTAGGTGGTTTTTCACTGCTATTTGACTGTTCACAAATATACCCATACACTGTCTTTGCCTATGTGGGATTTTTTTAATTATGTCTACATTATTCATACACATATTATTAGTGTTATGTTTTTTTTCATTTTACTTAATGATCATAAAAAACAAATTTTTCAATTTTTTTTCTATTTATCAAAAATGTACCTACTCGTATGTAACAAAAAATAAATAAAAAAATGAAATAAAGAGAACTATTCAAAAAGTGAAGAATAAGAAACACAGGGACTACGCTTGGAGAAAATGATCATTAAATAAATTATGTTTTTTTACGTTTATCAGATTACACGTCCCACGTGGTCAAGTTTGATAGTGGTTTTGGAAGGCGGTACGGCTATTTCTGTCATTAATAAATTACAAATAAATGGCAGAAATGAAAAACTCGGATTTGAGCACTTATATTTTATGGAGCGTTCAACTGTGTGTACACCATTTGTATCAAATATAACAGCCGTACTAGTTTCGGTAACACTCGTCTGTCCATCGGGGAAAAACAAAAAACTAAAAACGAGCGAATTATTTGAAGCGGTTTTCAAAAATTTGGAGTCTTTCATTTAACAAAGTTACTAATTTACTAAATAAAGAAATGTGTTCTTATGTTTTAAGTCAGCAAAATAAAGTAATTGATTTTCTCCAATGTCACACAAGATTCGGGATCGGTGGCTCTAAACAGCGATAAAGCCTTATCACTCCGCTACGAGAGCGCACCCGCCTTGTCCCCGAGAGGGCCGTTCATGTTCCTCACGATTTGGGTTCGTAATCAGCTACCGCAGAATTTCCTTATAAATTGCTGGAAAAGTGAGATAGGATGCGGTAAGATTCCCCCCGGAGAACGGTTTAATAGATTTTTTCGGCATGAATGGGGAATGTCACATATATTTTTGTTAAAATTACTAAAAATTTTGAGAGCATTTTTATTAAAAGTAAATATGTTATATTGTAGCATTATTTTATATAAAATAAAGAGTACGAGGATTTTGTATCTATATTTGGAAGTTTGTAAAAGATACGTTGAAACGATCATCAAATTTATAGGAATATTTAAAACAAAATCGTTTCTAAAAATAAGGAATAAAGGCTATTACTAAGTCATTACTTTATTTGTAAACCAATTAGCGCTATTGGAGTGTTTATCGATATTTTAGAATTTGTAAGAAAATCTGTTTATGAAAAACAGATTTTCTTCACAAAATATATTTTGCAAGGAAATGGTATTCATAAATTAGATTTTTAAAAAGTTGACCGAACTAAACAATATGATTTAAAAAAAAATGTAAACGGAAGAAATATTTTATTATGCTGGTGCCCTCTCCTACTAATAATAATAATACTATTTGGATGATTTGTATTTGTATCATTTTTTTTTTGTTTGATGTGAAATAAACATAAAGAAAAAACAGAATTCTTTTTTAAGAATTCTTCGGCACACAAACAGTTTGATTATCAAAAAGGTATAGAGTACGGACATATTAGTTTGTAAGAAATTTATTATTTGTATTATAAGGTTTATTTATTCCGACACGAGGCGCGTAGGTACGTTAGGAGAGGTACGTTGGAAGGTTATCGTTTTATTATATCCCCCACTAAGCGCAAAAGGTCACGGAATATTTTGTTATCTTATAAATTAAATATGTATAAATAATACTCACGATTTCAGAAGATATTTGTAATTTTATTTGGATGTTTTTGTGGTAATTTTTTCGATGCCCATAGTATATAATTTAACAATAATATTTAATTTATATGAATAATTTAAATTTGCAGGCGGCATCTTGTCTTTATTGACATTCAAATCAGAAGCAAGGGGATATATAATGGTGGTATGGTTTTAAATATCTTGGAAAAAGCGGAGATTGTTACATGAGAAATGAGGTAGAAAATCAGTTTATGTCAAAACTTTGATATTTTACAACGCAACGAACAGGTTTTTTTTGCTTTAATAAAAATGCATATTATAAAACTTGGCACTTCGTTAAGATATTAATTATTCAAACAAAATTTTCACAAAATAAAATGGAAAAAAAAACAGAAAAGAAAAAAAGGTTGCGACTAAGATTCAAACTGCGAACCTTTTCTATTTCCTGGGAAAACCTAATCAATTATGCTACCGAAACCTATTTACATACTATCACTTTTATCCATATCAAATTTTGTGAAAATTATCGACATAATTTTTAAAATTACGTTTTTGTTTTATTCGTAATTGACATCTGTTTTTACGTTCGTAAGTAAAGATTAAGTTGATTGTTCGAGTTTTAATCGCAACCTCATCCTGTGTCTTTTTCTGTTTCATATTATTTTCAATTTATTAATAAAATAATAAACTGCATGTTCAGTTCTGTAAATATTATGTTTCCCCTCCACATTTTTTCAAAGCTACATACTAAAAAAAAACTCTGTTGGTTTGTGAAATGTAATATCTGGGTTCATTGCCAACTACAAATATTTTTACTAGTCATGTGGCAATGCCAGAGGAAGGCAGCGGACGGGAAGAAAGTTCGTCCTCAAGAAATCCCACTTTCGGCCAAAATCGACAATTTTTTTGGTCAGTTAGCTTGACTTATTTGAGACTAAACATCGTACGTAATGAGAGTTCTTTTTTTATTATTTTTTTTTACTGTTCTTCGAAAAATCATCATTCTGTTAAACTACAATAAAATAGTTTGTCAACAGGATAGTGAATACAAGGTAAATAAAGATGATCTTGTCAATTATCAATATATAAAACATATTATTAAAATTCACACATCTTAAGAAATTGAAATACTATTACACCATACCATGATGAACTCAGCATCATAATATAGTACAACAATACATCAATTTCTTTAGTACACATAATAGAAAATCCTAATATAAATTATTTCTACTACCATTTTTTCAGCATATATCTGACTCTTCTAAACAATTCTTATTTTTTTTAAATTGCTCGGTAACATGTTGAATAATTTAGGCACATTATACTCCAGGGTTCGTTGCCCGTATTTATTATAATATTTTGGTACAATCAAGCTGTCGTTTTTAGTGAACCGAGTATTGTGCTCATGTTCCACTTTCTTCTTAAATTCAGAGTCCGATATATGCTGGAGCAATATCTTATACCATAATAAGGTCTGTACCGGTAAGATAGTTACATTCTGATACAGTAATGAGATGTTTAGTCTCTGAGAGAATGTGTGTTTTTTTACTATTAATTTAACTAAAGAATTCTGAACCGATTGTAAGTCATGAGACCATTTTAGCAGAGCCGTAAAGTCTAGTTGCATAAGTTCGATAACAATGGATAATTGTTCATCCGATATAAAAAGTGCCGTATCGTCAGCATATACCAAATGTTTAACATATTTAAACAGATTTTTCATTATTGATACAAATATAATGTAAAGCATCGGTCCCAAAATTGATCCCTAGGGGACACCAGCACATATATCTTTTTTCTCACTCATTTTGTCTAATATTTTTACACATATACTTTCTCTATTTGGTAGATAATTTGCAAATAAATTTAATAGGTTTCCCCTGATTCCAATTGCTTCTAGAGTTTTAAATAATTTTAGCGGATCAATTGTGTCAAACGCTTTGGAATTATCGATAAATAATATTAAAACATGCCTTTTATAGTTTAATCTATTAAATATAAAACGAGAAGTCCTGTAACAATATTTCTGTACTCTTTCTCTTCTGAAAGCCATATTGTTTTTGGTCAATTATGCAAAAAAAATTCAAGTATTTGTTTAATTTTTAAGATAGATATTTTTCAATTTTTTTTTCTAGTGCGGGCAAAATACTAATAGGTTGATAGTTTCCGAATTCGGAATGCTTTCCGCCTTTCTAAATAGGCCTAATAATAGCACATTTAAGGTCATCAGGAATTTCCGCTTGCGAAATAAGTCTATTGACTGAGTGTGTGATAATTGGTCCTAAAATATTAATTTGTCTTTTTATGTCGTGCATTCTTATGTTGTCCATTCCCGTAAACTTGGAATTTTTAATTTTTTTAACAATATTTTGAATATCAGTAAGAGTTATCTGAGATAGGTACATGCTATGAGGCAATTCAAGTAAATCAACATGGATGCTTTAAAATTACATTTGTGCAGCATATGGCTGATTGTATCTGAGAAAAAGTTAACATATTGGTTTATTACACTATCCACTGTACGTCCTTTTATCACATATCGCAAAATAACTTCATCGCAATTACTTTTGGTTTTTCTTCCTAAAATTGTATTTATTTCATCCCAGGTTTTCTTAGTATCATTAAAACTACTTTTAAATTTATCTTTAAAAAAACAAGATTTTCGTTAGGTAATTATTTTGTTAAAATTATTTTGCGCGACCTTGTATTCATTTTCATAATTTTTATTTGTTGGAGAATTCTTCCACCTTCGAAATAACAAATCCTTTTTTGATCGCGTACGGTCTTTTATTAGATTTTTCATAAAAAGACACGCTGCATTTTTTATGAATATGATTGTCAATACGTTTTTGGGACCAAATAGTTATCTTTTTCGCGTTATTGAAAGGTTTTATTTGCTCAGCATATTTAATATGAACTGCGGCAATATGATCAGCTATGGCAATTTCGCACACACACGCTGATAGCGAGTCCCCTTGTTTCTGTCCGTGACTGTACCTAGCGTAAATATGGTCTATACACGACCGTGTGACGCGTCCATCAACAATTGCTTCCCGTGTCACATCATCTATGCATTTGATCAAATAATTGTTTACAAGAATATTTTCGTAAGAAGTCACCACAGGATTTTGAGAATTCAACAAATTTATATTAACATCTCCAAAAAACAAAACATTTTCGCGAGGGTCTATGGAATTCGTTAAAATAGATGTCATTTCACTAAAAACGATTGTTTGCTAAGATCCGGCGGTCGGTATACTGCTAAAATAATAATACTTTCTTTATTTGGAAGAGTAATTACACCAAAAACGTTTTCAAAATAGTATGAATCTTATAGTTTTGGTTTGAAAATCAGATTATTCCTAATATATAATGATATTCCCTCACCGGATTTTTTTGTACGACAATGATTATAACATGCGTAATCAGGTATATCGTACATATTAATAAGTTCAGTTTGTATAGATGTTTCACAAAGCATTAACACGTCTACGTACTCCCAGCAAGTATTTAAATATACATGTAACACATCCCAATATTTGCTTATAGATCTAATATTGACTTGAATACATATTAAATCCCCTATTTCACTTATACGTTTGATTTTAAGCTATTGCTGCAGATCGTTTGTTCTTACAAAGTCTACTTCACAGTCATCTTCAAAATAATGACTAACTAGTTGCTGAGTCCCTGGAAAGTGCTGCTTAATACGCAGGGCAGCTCTGGTCTCCCGTCAGGTAGTCCGCAGTCTTGGCAAATCTCGTACACGTTGCGCAGACCGGCTTCGCTCCACCATTCGGGCACGAATCGCGTCCGTGTCCCTCCTTGGCACAGTGAGCGCACCTTGCTCGATCTTTACAGAACTTGTAAGAATGTCCCGTCATCTGGCAATTGGAGCACACGGTGAGTCCCATGAAGTCTCTCACGCGGCACACGGTCCAGTCAACGAACACTCGTCCCTGTTCAACCAGCAGATGTCGTAGATTAGCCGGAACCTCGTACACTCGATGGCAAGTAGCGACAGATCGAGCTCCAGCTAAGTGACTTAATCGGCACTTCGTTAAGATGTTTTCTCGAGTATCCAGTTGCTTTACGTTATGAATTCCAGCTAAAGCGCTACTCGGATAAATCCCTGGGTACATAGAAAAATATGACCTTAGGATGCCTTTTTGCTGGTAGTCGCGCACTTAGACTGCTAGAATTCGTACGATTGAGCTCGTTCAAAAATTTTCCTTGCTCTTCTACGCTGGCAGTGTGAATTACTACTCTCTTGTTCCGTATGTTCCTCATAATAGTGATCCGAACTCCCAGATCCGAAGGCTTGAACGTTTCCCTCACATATTTTTTTGTTTTCTCGCTGTCTTTGACGCTGTCCAGCTTAGGAAATACACAAATGGTTGGTCTCGTTGGTTCTTCCGTAAGTTCGGTACGTGTAATTGGCGGAGAAATATTATCTTTTGTTTTTTTTGCGATGTCTGCGAAAGACAGGCTTGCCTCAGTGGCTTCAGCGACACGTCGCATCACAGGTCCCAGGTCCACCTCAAGCTGCTGAATCTTCTCTGTGAAGTGACGGTTGCTGTCCTCAACTGCACGTTTTTTCACCTGGGCCAATTTTAATCCAGCGTTGGCAATAGCCAAGTCAGTCCTCATCTTTTCTCTTTCTAATGAAAGTTGAGAAACAGCGCCCAGTACGTAAGTTACGTTTCTAACAATTTTCAGTTGCTGCTCTTTGCTTACCTTCGATTGCTTCTCAGCTAAGGCATTCTGCAACTCCTCCAATGCAATCTGGACATCACTTAGAAACTCTCTCCTAGATCTAAAATCTTCTTCGGAATTCTCCGATTCCGCATTGGAAAAGTCGCATTCATGTACCGGGCTTGGGGTGGGAGGGAGTGCGGGGAGGCGGACTCCGTAATATTGCGTACTCTTCCTGCTGCGCGAGTTATCGTCCGGTTGATTCATTACACTTCACTATTTACTTACACATATACTCACTACATTAATTACTTAAAACTCACCACTACCCGCAAAATCAAGTGACAATAAAAAATATATTTTTTGTGTTATTATTCTATTATAAATAAACTATTGATTTTTCACAAATTGTACCTTATTTTTATTTTGTATTAGTTAGTAATCAAATGCACTTAAACTACACATCTATTGCGTTAATCCAATGCCAAATTTAACGGATTTATTTAACTTTTTTTACAGAGATAATTATATTTCGACTGTCAATGGTAATGTCAACTGAAGAACTTATTTTCGTTTTCTTTTGTATTTTTTGTGTTCGCTTTACAAGATAGCATCTATTTACTTACATATGTGACTGAATGCACATTGCAAGAGTCGTATTCAAAACAAAAACGATTACTCGACGGGAAAAGTCGTTTTGTACCTACTTCTAAACAGTTGATCTGTTATAAATACATTATCTTATCGCGATGTTTACGATTTAAAAAAAATAATATACATATAAAGAAAGCATTGGCGTGTTTTCTGTACATCATTTTTCTTTGTTTCAAGATAGAATGATTTGAAAAATACTAACACGAACGACATCTTTAGAAAATTATTGCAATCCTTTTAATGAATGCTCGCGCTATTTAATGCTACAATGTGGATGCAGCTTATCGAAGACGAATGCATTATGCGGTGATGACTAATGAATGCCTGCATGGTAAGCTATATTAAAAAATATTGTCGCTTCCAGCTAACCGGGTGGTAGCTGATGTTGTAGCATGACTAACTTATGATACTTGGCTCGGGGTTCGATCCCCGCAACAACCAAGAATGCATAATTAGCTTATAAGCATCTTTATGGTACCTATTTTCAAGACATTAGCATAGTAAAAACAACATGCAAAATTGGGCATTTATTAGCACCACTGTCACCATTTTGCAGTTTTTTTAAAAGCAAAAATGTTTTATTTTAAACCTTGTTTTTACACCCTTATTCAGTTTAACATATAAGTTTTTTTTAGGCATCTACATATAGAGATTTAGAAGATATATGAGAAGAAAAAACAACATGCAAATTTGGGCATTTACTAGCACCGCAATCGCCACTTTGGAGTTACTTTATTCATTAAGTTGATGTTAAAATTACATATTCTTTGATTTTGTTTTTATTCACACCGGCATTTCAGGTTTTTTTTTCTTCGAAATTATTACATTTGTTTGAAAGTATTAATTATTTAAGGATCTTTAATGCAAATTTGATCATTCGTTAGTACCACTGTCAAAACATTATAGTATTACCTGATATTGTTTTTTTTTTCTTTCGATTTTTCAATCATAACGGCAATTACGCTGTGAGTACATAAATTAGTTGCTTGCGGAATTAGGGCAAAAAACCTATGTGAATATCATAAAGTTAGAGTAAAACGCTCGATAACTATAATAGAAAACACATAAAGTTTCCCCTGTTTGAAAATTTGGTTATTATTTATTTATCCTTTTTTATTAAAACCAATCACGGCTTGCTAATCACGGCTGCAATCAGCTTCCTAAAGCTATTAAAGTTTTTTCTTTGAGTGGTTTTTGATTTTTCTAAGATAGATACGTGGATGGTATATTTGATGTATTTCCTGTTTTGACTGATGTTATATGAAGCGGAAAATGGTGTTTTGGCGTATTAGGTATAAACGAAGATTTACATTCACATTACTTATATCATTCAGTCTTTGGACTCATTCGGAAAAACAGTAAATATGCATATATTATTATTTTTAAATCCCAGAATAAAAAAATACACCGTTTAAAATTATTAAGGCAGCTTTTAATTTATTATATTAAAGACTATACATACATTAGAGGGCTTTCACCAGATGGCTCCCGTTGGTCGCAATTCTATGTTATAACTGTTTCAATGAAGTTAAATAATTTTAAAAACAAAATAATAATTTTGACATAAAGTGCCTTGTATCTTTAGCGAAATATAATTTCTAGGTTAGAACTGTAATACTAAATTGATATATGCATTTAAAAGTGATTCGATATAAGTTTGTATTTTTGGTTTTTGTGTTAAATTTGTAGAACTCCGCTTTGATTTTTATATTTTAATTTTAATAAAGTCTTTTATCACTATTATTTAATTCTACAAGTTTTAATTTTTATTTTTAGTGACAGATGTTTTAGTGTTTTGTCACTATCAAACGACAGTATTATTAAAATTAATTTTAATTCATTTTTCGACGAAAATATTATAGGTAGTAAAAATAACTAGCAAATAAAATCCAGCTTCTACGGGTTTTTTGGTACTACAAAAATTGTAAAATATTTAAAACTCGTGCGTATGTTGTACAAAAGTATTATGCAATTATGAAATGTAATATGGTCCAGAACAAAAATTATTAGAAACAATAGAAATTGTTGTATCTACGATATTAAACACTATGAGAGTAAATTGTTTATAATTTAACAAAATATTGATTATGTTTAACGTGACTTTTTTTTAGTAAATAACAATAAAAAAAATCTAAACTTGAATATCATACTTGTTTTAAAAATAAATGAAAAATTGTGTTTTTTTTAAATAACCAGTACATAAGAATTTATAACTTTTCTTACATAAAACGTAACTTCGCTTGCGAATTTGTAAAAAACAAACTCGCAAACAATTTGATAATAAGAATTATAACACATCGCTTAGTAATAACTAGTAACAGGCAATTACTCTTGCAAAAATTTCTTCTCTAGTGCACAAAATAATTGAAATATTTTTGTTCTGCTTCGAAGCAATACGTTTTGACACCAATTTAAACTTTTTAGAATTTATTTTCATTCCGCTTTTTTGTAGATATAACTAGCCACAATTTTCCACTTCTCTTCATTTTTAAGCTTCTTTAAACCCATTTATTCCGGAGAAAAATCAGTAAAAACTGTCAGATTCAGTGGACGCCATTTTTTTTTGAGAGGTTAAAAATTACAGATAGCAAATGACATAGTGGATAAGGATGAAATAAATCTTTCAAAAAAACGTTTGACATCCAGTCCCTCAATTGCAGCAAAATTATTGACAAATACGGTTTTTTAGCGCATTTAATTACGTAATTAACACACGAATTTATTATGTAATTAATAGCGTATTTAATTTAGTACAAATAAAATTAATGAACGTAAAAAAATATTTTTAAGTGACGCCATCTCTGGTAGCGATTGATAACCTAGATAACGTTGCTGGCTTAGTCTCGACACACGTCAAAAGGGTCATAGTCGGTAAATCTTAAAGTAGTGTAGTCGGAATAAAATTTTAGACTTATTTATGTATGAGTAATTTTCCCTATGTATTTGTTTAAGAACGGAATCTTGTAAATATGAAGCTAGCAATTGGTTTAGTCAGAACACACACGTCAAAAAACAAAGTGAGTAAATCGCAAAGGACAGCAATCGGAATAAAATTTAAAAATTTTGTCCGTTTGAGGAAATTTTCCAGTGTATCGTATGTTTTCGAACGTGGTGGCAGAAGACGCGTCTAGACTCTTAGCGCATTAATGCTGTAAAATTGAAAGGTAATAAATGTATTTTTAAGAGATCGTTGATGACTGCCGAGCGATAATGCTTTGAGATGGACCTAGAGGTCGCAGAATTAAAAAGGGACGTGGACAAAAAAAAGTACATATATATACTCGTATGTGGGTTATTAAAAATAGTATTTGAATAAATTAAAAATATTTAATTTTAAAATGTTGAAACCTCTGTGCGACATTGTACGTGGGTAAACCACCAGTACCTAGCACCAATATGGGATTTAAGTACTTAGAAACATCGAAGTTTATGTACATTTCAGTAATCTATTTTAAGTTTTTTGAAAATCTAATGAAAGATTTAATTTTTCATTAAATAGTGTATAGGTTCAACAACTCGAACCAAATGGATGTAAATTTAAAAAACTTATATAACTTATAAAATAGTTCCCTAGTGTTTTGGTAACAAAAGACGTAATTTGTTTATGCAAATAATGCAATTTAAATAGCTCCATTGTATTCCCCGCGCAATACTGCAACTTATAATTGGGAGCGCCCCGCCCCGCCCGCAGTGAAAACGAAACAAAAAATCCTTCAACCCGAATGCAATAACTCTATTCTCTCCGGTGCAAGAACTTTTGTAATCAAGACAGATTTTTCTTCTGCCTTCAAAGCGAGTTATTTTTTCTTTTCATCTGTCAGAATGTGGACTCGACGGGTTTGCGATCAGGTCAACCTAAGTTCCAGGGAAACACATTTTGATAAAACATTATAAGGAATCGATGTATTAGAGATGTTTTTAAAACAAATAAATTTAATTTTAATATAAATGTTGTTGATATGAACACAGTATAACAACACATGTATAAACTGGTTACTAATATATACTTTTTTTGAGTATCTCATTAATCAACTATAAATAATTTCCTCTGTGTGTACGTACGAGCGTGAACTTTTAAAATTTGGAACTGATGTTAATTGAAATGATCAACTTTCAAAAAAATCTTTTCTTAATTTTAACTACGTACAAAGTACCAACCTGAAATAAATTTAAATAGACATTATGCTAAATTTGAAATGGGTTGATGAAAGCTACTAATATTTTTATTTGGCAAGAGTTGCATCCCGTGATTTTCACGGGTAACAACTAGTTACATATAAAAGTTCAGTTCATATAAGAAATAAATAAAATGTTACATTGAAGTTATATAAAGATTTAAAAAAATGTAGATAGTGGTTTAGATCACGTTAATGGGGAGAGACTCTTTCATGCACCAATAGGATTTTTATTTTGAATCTCTTCTCACTGACGCAAAATATGTCAATTTCACAAGACGTTTAGTTCAGGCGCAATGTACCCCTCCCCACCGAGAGAACCATTGGCAGGTTGGTCCTACAGGCAGGAAAGTATATTGATCTGTGATGACGCTGTTATATATAGTCATTAGGAACACAGAGACTTAGGAGTCCGAGCACGCCCATCCGAAAGTTTGTTGGGTAAAACATTATGTAGAAGAAAAAAAATATGTACCTTCTCAATATAAGAAATAGTTCCATCTCGCGAAGATTCCAAATAACCGAACCATTCTACAGCCTACCACGCACCAAATAGAAGTATAATATTCTCAAAGTACGGGTACACTTTGATATTTCGGAGAACAAATCCTAACATCTTTAAGACCAACTGGTACATTTCCTCGATATGAACACGAAATATAAGCTTACTTTCATACACAATTCCAATTTATAGTGGAAACACATTTGAGGTTATGACCAAGCATAGTGTACCCGTGGTAGGTGAGACTATATTCTCTGGTGAAAGACAGGACCACACATTTCGAGATTTGAAATGAAACTGAGTTCGTTGACTTCATATATAAACTCGTATGTACCCACAATAAAGCGGAGTAAAATAAGGAAACTTTGTACCACAGCAATAGGGTGAATATCAAAAGTTGTAGTTTTTAATCGTTTATGAGTTTATAGTTTAATTAAAAAAATATATATTTTAATTAAATTTTTTTATGCCACGAAAAAAAAAGAATTCATTTGGAATTAAGATAAGTTTAAAAAAAAAAGTTTTGCTGACCGTTTTTGTAAGTTATGTGTTGAAAAAATAAATTATTCTTAAATACTGAACCGTCGATTAATAAATGGATGTCATATTTTAAAAACAGGAAAAACATCATTTCCTGATATGCATTTTCATCTTGAACGGTTAAACTGAAAAATTGTCTCCTAACTTAAGCCCTGTTGACTGGGAGATTGGATAGAAAATGGGAGAGTTGTCAGTCTTTTGCTGGCTTAATATGATTTCTTATTATCTTGGCTCACTCATAAAACATTTCAATCCATGACGGAGAAATAATTATCGAAGAAATAAAAATTATCTGTTTGAAGCATTTTCTTTTACGTTAAATGTTAAAATTTTTGAAAACACTTAAAGCAGAAAACGTAGCAAACGAGATATTATTAATTGATATAAATCAAAGTGAACCATCGACCGCTAAAGTATCTAATTCTCACTATTCATCTCAATAAATTTAAAGTTAAGTTCACATTTGAATCGAATTTGTGGAGTTTCACTCGCACCCCTCATACAGAAATAAACAATTCAATTTAAATAGCATGTATTATCTACGTTTTTAATATATGAGCTAATTATTAAAAAGCGCCCATGAAATAAAAAATAACTAAATCGCGCTTCATAAATGTTATATCATGATAGGTAGATCGTGATTATTATTAATAAAAAATATGTGTTGTTTTTATCTTCTTCTGAGCGCCGCAAGTAGCCACAAAGAAAACATACGAACATTGATCATGATGAAATATATGCGGTTTCTTCGGTGGGCCGGACAAAGGTAATCGCGGACCGAACCATAGTCTCGCGGGCCACATACAGCCCGAGGGTCGGACGTTCTCCCCCCCCCATATTTTCACGAAGCCATCGTTTTGGAGTTTGTATTTATTTATTTATACTGAGTTTTATCAGATGTTCTCCCTTACGTGAGAAAAATTCAGTTATAAAAACTCAGTGTACAATTGTTAAACAAAAAAATACAAAAGATACATCAAATATAAAATTATAAAAAATCAATCAATGATAAATAATATGTATAAAAGCACGGTACACAAAGAAAGACAAAAGTGGTAAATAATACAACTAGCCCAAGACATTTTTTCTGAAACTGTATCTTTTATCTTATTAAATAGTCGAGATTTGAGACAGAGAGCTAAAGTGGACAATATTATTTCTGAATGTACTCAGGTGGAATGTGGTATGGCGTCTTAAACAATAAAATATAGTTACATTAATTTCAATACTGTTAATAAATGACGTAGTATCGAGATGACTGTGAATTATTTTAAACAAACATATAAAATCAGTTGTTTGCCTTCTAGTTTTAAGTGAATTAATGTTGAAGTACTCGAAAAGACGACTCTGTAACCATCAGCTACTTCGTAAAAATTATTGGGAAATGATCTCCATTGCAAAATGTTTTGCATTATGCTTAAACGCATACCGAACATAGTATAATTTAACTCATAAGAAAATATCGTTGGCGTTGTTCTTACTTACTTTACTCTATTTACACTTACACTAAAATAATAATTTTAATTGTGGTTTTGTAAAAAATACATTAATATATAAATTATTGGTAAATGTGAAAAAAGTTAAAACAAATTGAAATAAATTAAAAATACGTTTTTTTGCAATTTAAATGCAAATCATAAAAGCAGCCATCTACTTTGCGTACAGAGGTAGACTCAAGGTGCTTATTAATAAAGGTAGGTAGGTTTATTAAAAAAAGATTATTACAGATAGGAAATATAAATTATATCATTTTATGGTACTTTTATAAAATTGTAATTTTTCATTCCTCTTCATAAATCTTTTATGGTAATATTTCCAATGTCGGAAGGAATGAAAAGTAATGAATAAAGTTTTTGATGTTTTTATTATACAACTCAAAAATATAGGGCTATACAAATTTGATAAAAATACTACAGACCGAACCACATGGAAAAAAAGAATAAGAAATACCATTCGTTTGTAGGTACTTACAGTACAAACCCCCGCAAGGTAGTTCAAGTAACCGAACAAAATCAAAAATTCGTGGGAAAAATGAAAACATTTCTTTTAAATTCTGAGATACGTCCTCCCCGCTCAAAGCAAGGCAAAAAAAAGCGTAATAAAAAAAAAATAAACAGTAGACCACGGGGTCGCAGGTTTCGATTTGTACAAAGCCGAACTTTCAATATGTGTAGAAGGTAGTGAAAAAGTTAAGTTGCGTGACAAAATTTAAAACTGGTAAATAGTGTCAATTATTTTAAAAGTAATTACACATAAAACATGAGAAAACAGTTTTTTATTCAGACTTTCACAGAATAAATATTAAAATAATTTAAGTCTTGTGGTTTAAAATAAATTTATCTATGAACTCAAAATGTCCTGAGTTGGGATCGAAAGGTAATGATACAATGGCGTTCATTAGTGTTTATATCATTGTAACTATTCGCAATATGCTCATTTTACCCCACGCTGTGAAGAATATCAATACACCAAAACGGTCCCCGTACGTCCCCGCGTTTCATAAAATTGTGATCAGCTGTCAAGCATAGCAGTCATGTTGCTATGTTTGTCAGCAATTTGTCAGCACCAAGCATCGGTATTTAATGGGACCATTCAAGTGTCAAAAAATCTTTATCAAATATGAGAGTTTGAAACACCCCAACCTAACGTTTTTTGAGATTTTTATAATATAAATGTAATTTTTTTAAAACCTGATATTTATAGTATAGATTTTTAAATATGCATAATTTTATAAATAAAGCTTTTGTTCAAATACGATAAACTTTTCTAACAAAATATAACTATTGCTCGGCCCTGAATTCGCCATGGCGATCCAGGTTCAACTTATGACAAAAGGCATCAAATCTTAAGTTTGCTGGGCGAGGGAGTTATGACCTTAACCTTTCCGTACCTGAAAGTAAAAATCAAACGAACGATCCGAAGAGGGGTGGGGAGTGATGTAGTAATGCCATTTGATCTTGTTTATTAAAGCATTTTTATGACATAATCTTAGGTAATTTGTTTGTGGTAATACTTAGAGACAAGTATATTTATAATATTTTAGAACTTTTTATCTAAGATATCGCACACAACTCTCGTTTGGGGTTTTATTAGAACCCCTGCTCGGAATGAGAGTGTAGACGTGAATTTAAAGCACATTGGTTTAAAAAAAGAGTTTATTTTCAAACTCTACTTGGTATGTACTTAATAAAAACACTTTGTCGAATTTCGAAATTAAATTATGTTGGGATCTTAACGCTATGTTCTACTTCCTAACCATAACTTCACTTGGAATAGAAGAATAAAATAAAAGAGAAACTTTCAAGTAAAATTATTTTAAGGTAGAAGAAAGAAAATGATTGTTTTGGTCGCTTCTTGGTTTTTGTTGTAAGGTGGAAAATATTGATTTTGGAATTGTGTTCCTTGTTCATTTCGACCCCCGAGGTTTCGCGCTTTCGATCACTCTTGTGATTTAAATCATTGAAGATATACACTGATATAAGTGTATTGTAGTAGGGCCCATGTGACCTAAAACCTACAATATTGATGACTTCGTATCTGGAACAAAGATTCTCGTTGAAAGTGTTTTATTTCCTTTTTTCCTTTACATTCCTTTCTACATTCACTTTCATCCAATTACGTAAAAAAAAAAATGTCACAAATTATAGTCTAACGTTTTTTGATCTGTTTCGTAAGTGCTATTCATTTTTCTATTGAATTCATTAAACAATATTATACCTATGCTGCTTTTTTATATTAACATATATAAATTAAAATACATAGTGTGCACCGTCATCAAATTTGGCTTATTTAACATATCTTTTTCGGGTGTATGTGTTACGCTTATAAGTATTATTATTTTAGCTGTATTTGGAAATATTTGCAAATAACGTATATTAAAAAAAAACAACTATGGATAAAGGTTTATTATGGCAGATAAAATTATTTTTAAAAGAAAGTAGGTAATTATGCGGAAATACTCCAATTGCAAATACATCAATCTACATTAATATTTACTAATGGCTGAACCATAGACTGTTGACTTCTGAAATGGGCTGTCACTGCGGTTTTAGTTACCGAAGGTCGAAAAAGAATTGGTTCAATTTCTAGTTACTTTGGAATCAATTCCCGATGCCAGGAAGGTTTCTCGGAAACCAATCTAATTATTTTTGGAATAGTCAAAATTAAGCTTCGCATTATAAAAACAAAACACATAATGTCTCTTCCACACAGTTTCAAACGGAACCGGTTCTTCAAAAACAGGCGATCTGGTGACAGGGACCAAAATATCCACCACCTTTAGGCTGATTTTAAAATTGACACAAAGAAAAACTAGTGTGATGCGTGTACAGTTTAGACGGTGTGTTAAAACGGAAACAAGTTTAATTTAATTTGATATATTATTTATCTAAAAACTGGTATAAAATTTAAACTTTTGATGAAAGATTTGTATTGAAAATTCAAATACTTTGTGTAGGTACTTCATCTTCAGGTATTTAAAAAAAATAAACAAATCTTTTCATACATCTACTAATACTTGAAATTTGCCTACCCACATTAAACCCGCGTTCTATACAAACAAAAGCAAAGGTATATTATTGAAAAATGCTAAAGATTAAGTCATTCTGGCGTTTATAAACTTTCTTGCAATAATTGTCCGCCATATTATATAGGTAAGACATCTCGAAATGATAATATAAAAATCAGTGAACATCTAAGATGCTTAAAAAGTTATAATTTTTCAGAGTTCGCCAATCACCTCATTGCTACTGATCATAATTTTAATATGGATACAGGGGTTAAAATTCTTCACCGTTGTAATAAAGGGATAAATTAAATAACTTAGGAGCATTAGAAATTAGAAAATCATTGAATAGTTAATGTAGTATTTTGAATAATCAAATTAATTTATCTTATAGTCCTATCCTAGATATATTTCCAGTAAGCCGCTCGGTTATTCCCATAATCCCCTCAATTACCCCTTCTCCTTCCCATTCCAACTCCTAAATATGTATATATATATATCTCAGCATTTTGTATTTTATGCTAATTTTAATATTGTCCTAATGACGGAAGGGTACTTCCAAAACCGGTAGACGTAATATTAAAAAATAAAGTGGTTATAAACAAAGTTTATGTGTTTTATTTATAAATATGGCAAGCCACAAAGTAAATGTTTTTTACAAATAAGTTATATTCCTTTTTAATAAAGCCGTTGTTAATATATTTTTGATTAATAAATATTTTTATATTGTTTACCCTGATGATGACACAGGTAGTGTAAATAATGTATAGTAATCAAGCTAAATTGATTATAATTAATTAACTTTGTGAGTAAGTACTAGTGCAAACTTAAGAAGTGTGGTGAAACTGATATTAATTGATGCTTGAGTTAGGGAACATCGTCATTACGGTTGAATATGTCGTTATACATGGAAGTAACCTCACATGTAGTAGAATCTATATAAATATGGTCAGAAATATAATATTCATGCATTTTAGGGGTAAAAGTAGTAGTAACACATATGACATAGTTACTTTCATCCGAAGAGATCGGTTAATATTCCTGTTATGTACGAGTATATTGATGTTTTTATCATAAATTAAATCACCTGCTATAATGGAAAAAGAGGGTCCTGACGATGTTCATTCGGCTTTTCTAACTAGCTGTGTGTCAATATTGGCCAAGCCATTATGTATTTTTTTCAGTCAATCTCTGAACACTGACTTGATGCTTTCCCGATCTCTGGAAAACTTTCTCAAATTATCAACCCATTTGCACGTGTTCTATAATTCCCAATTTATTTGAAAAACTTGTACTTGTTAAAATCTCTTTACATATTAATCACATCATCGAGCTTAATCAACATGGTTTTATCGATCCATTTTAACATTTTTTTCTTTATACGAACATTTTATATCCTATTCATTAGAAAATTAAGTCGTAGTTCACGCAATATATACAGACTTTGTCAAAAAATGTGACAAGTTTACCACACAATTGGTCTTAATACACTTTATAAGTTTGGTATTGAGGAGAAACTCTTAGAATGGATAAAGAGCTATCTAACCAATATAATTCTTGAAGCGAAAACTAACTCTAACCTTTCTTACGAATTCGTGACCACCAGTGGTGTATCACAGGCTTTAGATTTGAGCCCAATTTTATTTTAACTTTTCATTAATGACATTATAAATATATTTAATATAATGTAATATAAAAAAAGTGAGGTGTAGAGTTGTAATCTCCATAAAAATAACAATGAAAGTAAAAGGAAAAAAAAACGACACAATTTTTTTTTTATAAAGTTGGTATTGGTTCCTAGTTAGGCAGATTACCTGCTCTAAGGAACCAAATTTACTAGCGATGCAACGTGTTCTGTTTTTGTTGTTTTAAATTGAGTTCTTAAGTAAGTTTTCGGACTCCCCGCTCCCCACGCCATCTAACAATTTGGTTATTATTGGACCTATGTATGACGATTTGCAGTTTTTAATGTTTATTTCCAGGGGAATTTTTTTGTAAATTTTTGGTCCTAGATAAGTATGTCTTTTGAAATTTTGCCGTATTGCCCATAGGGACCAGGAGATCCTTTCTAGTATGACTTGTCCTAATGTATTTGTGATCGATTTTTTTCCTTTTAAAAAATGTTTCGATGTCAATGGTTGTTTTTACCGACGCCCGACGGTATAAAACATCTCTAAACTTATAAAAACTGATTAAGACTGTATATGCATTAAAAAAACTTAATTAAATTTCAAGATTGGTGTATCAACAAACTTCATCTAAATATAATTAAATGTCAAATTGTAAGATTTTTTAAAATAAATCAACCTTTCAACCATCAATTAAAACAAACTTTGAAATTCTCCCTTTACCCCTGGTCAATGAAATAAATGATCTCGGAATATTTTTTCACTTTAAATTAAATTTCATATTTCCATATTTTACTCTCTCTGTTCTGGTATGTTTAGCTTTGTCAGTATTACCGAACGCCACCTGTGAAGGTAGCTTAAGGTTGCAACGCTAGTGTGTCACTGTTGTTCGTGACCATTATCCCAACAAGCTTACAATAAGGACAAGTCATTTAATCTCTCGCGTCCCATTAATAACATGTCCCACAGTCTCTGAGGAACCTCATTTATTTACGACGCCGCTATTGAAAATTTATTTGACGCAACAATTCGCACCAGCTAAAGATACAATCAGAAAATGAATTATTATTTATTTCGTTATGTATATTAATCATTTTCATTCTTCAAATCACGCTTCAAATTTGGTTGAAGCAATTCAATTCATAGTTTAGTATATTCATGAAAAAAAATCTTGGTCAAATCTATTGATCAACTCATGGTTTAGTCTGTTGATAATTTAAGATGTTATATAGTAGAATGATCATTTCAATTCTCGGTTTAGTTTTTACATTAATTTAAATGTTAGATAATCATTTTGATTGTTTCAAATTTTGATTTAAAATTATAAATGTACACTACATCATATGTCTTAGTTTTAATTAAGTTCTTTGAGAGAAATTCAAATAATGATATTAATCAACTTAAATAAACTCACCGTATGATTAAATCCTTATTTCATTAATATTTAAAGAAGCACGTCTGTACATTGCTTTCAAAAAAATCGAAAATTACTGTCAGTTTGGTGTTTAGCAGAGAACATTTTGCCTTTTTTAACAGAAGAATCACTCAATGGGCAGATTTATTTTTAAGTTTTCGCTTCATTTTGTATTATATTTAACCGGAGTTTTTAATAAAATAAATTAAAAATCTTCTTTTAATTAATTAACTAATTATGTGTAGTATAAGTATGATTATATTTAACCACACACTTTTTTGTTTAGTTTAATTTTGTACCCTGATGATGCTTAGCCTAAGCAAAACCAGTCAGTCATAAAAATGAAAATAAAATCTGTATTCTTATGCTAAGTACTTATTTCATTTTCATTAATAATATGAAATGTTAAATATTAAATATGACAATAATGCATGTCCAAAGGAAGTGTGATGAACAAATCATACAGAAATGGAAGATTACATTATTCAATAATCATCGTTATGTTAAAACTTTCAAATTTCCAAATTACTATGACTTCATGAAAAAACATGGTTTACTTACTACCTATGTAAGTGAAGGCGATTTGGGGGGATTCAAAAGTACAATAAATAACATTTAAAACTGTATATGGTCGAATAGAAGGTAGCGCATACTAGTTATTCTAATATATTTAATTATCGTTATTTCAATACTGCAGCGTAATGAAAATCTTCAGACAAAAATAATTCCACTACGGTTTGATTAACAGGGTTTCCTAGAACACTACGTCTCGTGGGAGCGTTTTAAGTACGGGTTCGGATTACTTATGCAAACAATGATAACTGTAAAATTTCACATCTAATTTTGCAACTATTAATCATGGAACTGGAATTTCATTTTAATAGTATTAAGCCACCTTTAAAACTTATAGATAAGTTGAACTATTTTATAAAGGCTTTTAATTACAAATTAATATATTACAAAAAAAAATATTGATAGCCAATAACAAAGAAGAAGTACAATACCTAGTAAGCATTACGGGTGAAGCAGTTGAGACTCTTGTGCGGTATTCACTATAACAAAAAAAAATGGTTTGAAAAAAGAGTTGAGTTCACTTAAAAACTAAATTTTTTTGAAACAGTAAAACAATCTACAAAAAATATTCTAGAATCTTATGGAAATGGTACAGGTCAATTTTTATCAAGCCAGATATTGCGATTTAAATAAAATCGCCCACATAATTTTCTCTAGTAATTAATTTGTTAATTTTATATTTAGTTATTTGTAAAATTTGAAAAGTTTACAAAATAACTCATTCTATATGACACTATTAAATTTAAATTATTTTTATGACATATGTAATATGGATATTACATACTAGTGGATTTAATGTGGTTCTTACAAAATATTTAAAATGAATTCATCGTGTAATTTTTATGGTTTCCCGCAGCGCATTATAATATTTCACCTCTTTGTAAAATTAACTGTTTTGCGTATTAGATTTATTCTTTTTGGGTACTCTGATTTTTTGTACGTCCTTGCATTATGTTTGTGGAAATCCGCGTTGCAAATCATTTTGTCAGAAAATTTTTTTTTGGTAATAAGTTGTTTCTTATTTTATGTATAAATATCTTTACTTTTAATGTCAGCATCTGTTTCACTGTTAGCCAGTTTAGTTTCTTTGACATTTTAACTACTTTTGAATATCTATTTCGCCAAGGTATTATTCTCATTGCTCTATTATTGAGAATTTGAAATTTGTTTTATTCTCTGTGGTTACACAAAAAAAGGAATCGTTAAACAATAATAAAAATGTGGAGCAATAACGGAGTAGTAAAATGTCGTTGTGGTTTTTTTGGAATTTTTTTGACGAATTCTTCTCATAAAAGAGATAATCTTCCGAATTTTCTTTTGGATTTACTCAGCATGCGTGTTACAAGTTAGTAATGTATCTAATATAACCCCTAAGTAATTCATATCACTCACATTTTTAATAATTTCACCATCAATTTCAATTTTGCTTTTACTGTGTGTCTTCTTATGTCCACTTATCATAAATTTTGTCTTGTTTGTATTTAGTTTAAGATTATTTATTTTAACCCATCTTAATACATATTCCAATTCACTATTCAAAATTATGTGTATCAGTGTATCATCGGCAAATAGTCGTATTTTTCACTTTGAAAATATTTTTATATGCTATTGAACAACAGAGGTCCAAAGACTGATCCCTGCAGTACTCCTAAATTATTCTGTATTGATTTTAAAAATTGATTATTGTATTATCATGACAGAAAACAAAAGCTCTTACTTTACTGTGTCTAAGCATTGCTTGGCAACCTAACGTTGTTTCCGTAGATATGGAATTTAAAGCTCTGACGCATATAGCGGCTTGTATTAGTCGACAATAGTGAAAAAATACACATTACATAACATGTTTATACTGTGTGCAATATGCACGCATACATCACTGTTCCTTTGCTACTTCTACGTTTGATGAAGAATTTCCAATCGATTAACCGAAAAAACTGTTGGCTTGGTGGATCGAGGAATGACTGTAAAATATTTTAACTGAGAATAAGCAAAGGCATTTGCATGAGCTACAAGTATTTTAATTAAACCACGGCTTCCACTCCCTTACAAATCTAAACGTCTTGGTCTCTTTGTCACGCTTTAGTTTGATTCCCCGTTGTTAAGAATTTTCGTTTTTCCTCAAAGCAACCCTTCACTCTTCAAGGACACATTTAATTCCGTCCTTAAAATGAAAATCAAAATTCATTAACGGAACAAAACACCTTTTAAGAGAGCCTTTCAAACAGGTAATGCTATTTCAAAATAATTATTACCTTATTCCCGAAAGAAGAAAATAAGTTCTTTGGAATGAATAATAAAGAACATAGCCTTTTTAAAGAAACAAAGGATACTAAGTAGTCAAAGCTTCACCAATTAACATAAAATGTCTCATTAGTAACAACGTTAAGAACAGAACTAGAAACGAGGCGAATTTATTCGCCGATTCCGTATCAACAAGTAAACAAAGAGGCTGAAATACAACAACACGTGTCGGGAAATACTTACGAAGGACTCTACAGAACATAACATATTATCTTATATACGCTAAATTAAGCCCCATTGTAATCATCTACCACGGAAGAGATAAAGCGACAAAAGTGTTTTGTAGGTGTGTTCTTTTACCTGGAGTAAGCTTAATTTTGCCTTCTTTCTGGGAAAATCGATGACGTATTTTAATGTATCGACATTCTTTCTTGAACACATTACCAATTGTATCGAAATGCTTAAGGCCCGGGAGTCAAAAGGTTTTATGTAAATTGGACAATCGTTTTTTTTTCAAATCGGTATATACCTACTTTTTCTAGAGGGGAGATTATCGGTTCAGTGACGTCTACGGTAAGTATTTCATATTTGGCTAACATAATTTTTTTAACCATGTAGAGAAAACAAACTGAAAAATAAAATTTACAGGAAATAATATTATATTTTTTGATGTATTTCCGATGAATGGGTTTATTAAACTTATATGTAAATTCTAAGTTTATAAAGTAAAAAAAGTATTATTTATTAGTATTAAAAGAAAAAAAAGTGGAGTTCGAAAACTCAACAACATGTTTATTGAAGAGTCCCTAACGTTTGAACTAATGCAGAGAAAAAAACGAATGAGTTGGTAATACATGACGAGGATTACAAATACGTTATTTGTTACTATCCGTGGCACGCTTATAACTTACCCATTATTTTATTCATTAATTCTTTTTCACCCCTTTTCTCAGAAGGGTCAGTGTCCCATTGGTTCCATAAATCTGTCTGCTGCATCCCCAAACACGTGTCTAAGCCATTTCATATGGGGTTTCCTATAAAGAGCGGTTTCTCTCTTCCATAGCGACTTCTGCTACGACTCGTGAGAATCTCATTTATGCAGCTTGGAATCTCCAACACACTTCCTCGTCAATCATATCATTTTTATGTGCGATTCTACTGAAAAGTGGGACAGAAAACTTACATAAAAAATTGCCCCGAGTTCAGTGTCGTACCTACTTTGACTTTTTTTTTCATTTTTTTGAATAGTAAAATATTTCTTAGTATTTCAACAGAAAGTGGTTTTAAAAACTAGATGTTTAAGAATTTGACTATTTTTCGTAACCGGATGGCACGTCAAATACATGCCCGATACGGCACTACATGGGAGAAATTTAATGAATTACAAAGGTTCATTTTTAGAACCTTTTGCGAAGTCATATTTTTAACTGTTAGAAATAAAAATGCATAGAATCTTTAGTAAAATTAGGTGATTGTTCTCATTTACCTAAAAAATATTTAAATTGATCTTAATTGGAGGCAAAACATTAAAAGAAGATAATGTTATATAAATACAAATAGGTATAAAAATAACATTGCATTTATATAGCGCAGTTTTGTGATATTCCAATTATACAAGGTATGGATATTTTGTCCAAAATATTATATTTATAATTATAGATATTGGGTTATTATGCAGAAATGAGCCGAATTCAATAACTCGGTAGATAGGCCATATGATCCAAGCTCGTGCAAGCCGAGTTCGAATAGCATACCCCACAACGAAAGCAAAGCTTGGATATGTCTTATTCCGTGACGGGCTTTGACTTGGTTTGAGGTTTTTCTTGGTTTCTGGTTTTGGTTTGATTTTTTATTTTGTTTGTCTTGATTTGTGGAGTTTGTTCAATATTTCTATGGACTTAAACTTTGATGTTAAAGGGTAAATCTATTCCATCTATGATGGTGTCGGAGATGAATCAAATTACCGTGGAAATGGTCTCAACTGCTGCTTCTCTGGGGATGTCTTCCATGTACGCATTCAGCCTGATTGCTGAAGATCGCCCGAGAATAAAACATAATTAAAATGTTAACGGATATTCATTAATTTAAGAAAGGAGACGTGCAGTGATCCCCAGAAAAAAAGATCGGGAAAGCAATTCCAGAGGTTATGTGAAGAGATATTGGACCTGTGATGGACCGGGACGCCTATAGGCATCTTGTTGAAACGATAGGTTCCCGACCGGAATATGACAAAGGGAAGTACATGATGTCGATAAACAAAATAATACATATAGCACTAAAGACTTACTTACCTCACAAGAACGATACAATTGTAAACAGACAGTCCAACCAAAAGTGTTAATCTATTCATCATATAATTGGAATGCAATAACTGCAAGTTTCGAAGGAACTAGTCCAATGCACATTGTGCAAAGATAAGCAAATTATTGACATACATTAGAAATGTTATTGAAATAAAGGCACGTTCGGTGATATGACCTTGGTACTTTGTGTCATTATGAATTTAGGACACTTCCTTAGCTGTATAAAATCAGTAGAAAACTCTTACCGGGAAGCAGTCTCTCCGGATTATGTGATCGTGGTGTATTACTGTTAGTTATTATTTATAGTCAAGTTTTAAGAATTCGGTTTTAAAATAATAATTGTTTGCAAAGTTTTGTGTTCAAAAACAGTGGAAACAACTTTTTTCGAGAAGATTTCACAATGGCTTTACGTGTTAGTAATGTTTTCTTATTATTTATTTATAAATTCTTTGAATACCTCCGTGGCCAAGTGGTTAAGGGTGGTTGAGATCGAAACCCGGCATAGGAAAGAAAATATAAACATTTTTTTATATATTTTTATTAATGTTCAAAACAAAACATGTAACATATTTGCGGTACAGAGTGGTAGATACTCTTAGTACCGTTCTGGTGAAAGACCACCATTCAGAATTCTACTGATGACAAATAATGTATTTTAAGTGTGAAAAACAACATGGCTCACAGTATTACAATTAGTGGCTAAATGTGCCTCTTAGTTGAGGTTGGTATTTATTTTCTTTTAAAATGAATAATTAACCTTCATTGGATTAGGTTAGTTATGAAAAAAAAGTTTATTTTACAAAGTTGTAAAATTAGCCAAAGTTCCATAAAAATAATGTATAATATGAAAAATATATGTACTTCGCTAAACGGTCCGCTTGATAGATTATCTGAACAAACAAATTCCACGTGGGAATGTTGTGTTTGTTCTACCGGTATTTCAATGTGACATACTCCGAGGAACTTGCGCCATTGATCCTTCCGGCAGTCGGAAAATACGCCAAACGTTCGACCTATATTTGTTCACGGTTGACATTAGCCACATAAGAACGGGTCGCTGAATGATTTGCCGGTTTCAGTGTATCCTCCCTCGTATAACATCATAAGACCTAGGTTCACTACTTCCTTTCCTCAAAAATACTCTTAACACAGCCTCCTCAAAGATGACATAGACCCTGAAGGAAATAATTTCCCTAAAGACCTACCTAAATGTGCCTTCCCTTTATATACGAAAGAAGTGGTTTATAATATTGTTTTATAAAGATGATAGTAATTTACCCTATTCATACAAATATTCACTCCCTTTTATATATTTACATGATTGCAATAATGTTAAAGCATCACGTTCAATACTATATCGTATATAAAACATAAAAATATCAAGAAAAAAATGCAGGGTTTGAGGAAATGGTCTATTACGACTTGTACAAAGGCAGGCAAATTGTCATATGCTTGTTAGGTGTAATTAAAAGAGTAATATTTTAACATTTCTGAACGTGCCTTTAATAAAAATATCAAGTAATTAGCTTAACAATGGGTGCACTTCGTTATCTATATTAAAGAAGTAGAAAAATCTTATCGCACATCAGTCTCCGGGGATAATTTTTCCGTGATACACGTACTGCTAGTTGTTGTACATTATTAAGTGGAAACTGAAAAAGTGAAAATGGGCCCTGGTGCAAGTATTTTTTGTGTATTTGTTTCCAAATCCTTTGACGGCATTCGAAACTTTGCCGAGCAGTTAAAGATCTTGGTTCTGGATCCAGGAGTCGGGGGTTTGAAACCCGGCGTTCAATTTAAAAAAAATAAATATATAATTCCACAAATAATAAAAAAACGGTATTATTAAATTACGAGCAAGTGCCTAGTTTAGTAAAAAAAAAACCTTACTAATTACTTCCCAACATTCCTCTTCCCCATCTGCCCCCCCTCCTCCACTCCCTTCATCTTCATGGCATACCCCACTGTGAATGTCAAAGTCCTACTGGCTCTGAGACTTTTAGTGCGTTTTTCACATAAAAAAATATTAAAATTCAACCAATCGATAAGTAAAGTTGAATTCGTTAATTACAATGTTTAAATAATCATGTAAATCAAGAATTTTTATTAATTTGACTATTTTTTCCAGGGAATATGAGTAGATTTTTCGTGTAATATGTTTTTTCGGGTAATTTAATAATATTTATTGGGCATATTTCGAACTTATAGCTTTTTAACGTAATTTTAATAAATGCCCACAATTTTCAAAATACCTAATGATATAATTATTTTATAAGAGTTTAAGCGCGCGATAACGACCATAGAACTATCGCTACTATGCGCCATATTTTTCCAACGAAGGCTCCCTTTGAAAACGGTGGTACCCAATTTTTTAAATGAAATTCAATATTGTGACCTATAGTATAAAGAGTGACATATTCACTTTTAAAATTTTTGAGATAATCATCAATGTGTATTTACCCTATCGCCGGGCTGTTGTAGTTTTGATGCGAATCAAATGTGTTGTTTCTTTCTTTTCATAGAATATTATACCGAACGTTGGATTTTATGATTATTGAAATACATGTGAATCTAAGCAGAACAATCTTTCTGGAATAATCACTTCCTACGTAACGATGACAAAAATTTTGATGAAAAAAGTAGAATTATGAGGCGCCCGCCCGGTAGTGTGATTCACAGCCGCGCGCCCGGCAGTAGGTTAAACACGAACTAAAAAGACATATTTTAAAGCGATTTGTGACTTCTTAAAAGCCTTATTTATGACACACCTTAACCTGGAAATTTTGACGTATTGTTTGTTGTTTTCATAACAAAGTCACGATTTAAATTGAATGACCGAAAACTGCAATTATAATTGACTGTTGCATAAACATGGATATATTTTAATGGTCCTGTTTAACTTATGCGAATACATAACAGTTTGTCAACATTACTAGACAAACAACAAAATAGAAAGAAAAAAAAGTACAAATACAAATAAATATAGTACAAATTCGTCACAAAAATCTTTTTTCACATAACCACTTTTTTATAAATGACTTGAATGTCTCATAAGTAAGGTAATATGGCAACAGGTATGGTTATCGATAAAACGAATAAATCGATTTTAAATTACCCTTTTTGATTTGAAATTTACTTCTACCAATTTCGTGTTTATCATCTATTTTAAGGCTTTTGTTTATATCTTCTGAATGTTTTTTGGCCATTTAAAACTATGTAAACAATAAAACTATTTTTTTGTCTTCATTTCAGTATTCTCGGCTTCCCGACCACGAGGTTCAAACTGAAAAGCCGAAGCTGCCTTTTTTGGGCTCTCGTCACAGAGAATGGCCTTTGAAGAAACACCTCACTTGCGACCAGTGTCCGGGACCAATCCCAGCAGTGGATCGGCCCTTCCCGTATGTTCGTGTCAAGCGCTGGCGATGGGGCAAGGCGAGGATTCTCCGGGCCCTAGAAAATGCACTGAGAAAATTTACGCCCAACGAGGAACCAAGCTCCCAACAGACTGACGACATTGAGAATTTATATATTTTATGAATCATGAAAAATTGTAAAGTAATTGATTCCGTCTTAAGTAACTAAATATCCAATAGGCAACAAAATTTATTGAGATAAAATTCACAGTCCCTTTGAAGTAAGATTACCATATTAAAAAAAATATATATATTTCATAGAACTCCACAAAAAAAGTTTTTATATTTTATAATAAATACCATTACATACATTTTTTAAACAGTTTAAATATTAAAAAAAACTGCTATTTAGTTTTTTTTACCCTTGGCAGCTGTTTCGCCTTCAAAAGTTTCCAAAGTTCTCAGCTTGACAATACCTTCAGCAGGCGAATCAGCTGTCAAGGGTAGAACAAACTAAATAGCAGTTTTTTTTAATATTTAAACTGTTTAAAAAATGTATGTACTAAAAAATATTTCTATTAAATGAGAGCATCGTGCTGATCTTTGCAACCTATTAATATTACAATCCCTTATTTCTTATTCAACCAATGTTAAATTTCAAGTAAAGTAACTTTTAGACTGGGAAATTTATAAAATGCCACTTTTTTTCTTCTTATATAGTTATTAATTATTACTTAATTAAAAATGTACATTTTATTGAGTATATCAGTAAGTCAATTCAATGAATCTCAAACAATCAAATTAACATTTGAGAAAAGTGTGTTTTGGATGTTGAAAATAATGTTATTAGTGCCTTTTTACAAAATATGTTCCGTAAACCTCAATATTTTTAGAATCGCTGCAATAAATACAATTGACTGGCACCAAACTTAAAAGTTTGCTTTAGACAAAGAAGTTATAAAAATATCATTGGTTTGTTTGATAATTATTATTTTGTTGATAATTATTATTTTTAACGATTACGTAATAAATTTTTATAACCAGCAATATACTGGCCGTTGTTTTATTTCTTGATGTGGTAAATCAAATAAAAAAGAGATCTTAATAATCAGAAATAAAACCGACATGTTCACAAAATTCTAAAATTTTTATAAATCAGGCTGACGACCTACGTGGCTGAGTGGTCAAGATCCGCGTCGATGAAATCTGAGGTAGCGGGTTCAAATTCTGAGAAAAAATATTGTATTTAAATGATACTTTGATCATTGCTTCAGTGAGAGGCCACAATTAAGAATCGAAACGTTGTTTGACATGGCTTTTGAAGGGTATTGTAAAGTTATTCTAACTTTTTGGTTGTTGTTGTTATCCACAGTGAACTAGTTGTGAACATAAATTGTATTTGATCATTTAAGGTAATTTAGGGAAACTTCCATCCAGCAGTGGATAGAAAGTGACTGACGATGATATACGATGCCTGTTCAAAAGAAAAGATGAATTTTGAATTTTCGCGGGCTGTGTACATTCGATTATCGATTTTTGTTTTTATGTTGGTACACATATGTTTATCAAATGTTAGCATTATCAGCTATTTTGGATTAGTGGTTTGTTTTTGATAACTGGAAAGGTTAATCACGTTTTTGTGTGTTCTTCGATTTTTTTATTTTGAAAAAAATGGATGAAAGAATAAAATCAATGATTTGTTTTTCCATAACTCCAAGGAAATGACGAATGAGTACAACACCACGAAATTTGTGTGAACATATTTTAACCCAGCTTTAAACAAATTAAATCACGTACGTACGTACCTACCCAATGTTTATTTCCTTATTTGTGTATACAAGTGTTTATTTATAGCAACTTGAGAGAGGGTCTCCATCAAGCAGTTGATTATGATAATGATGAAAGAGTATTTAGTACATTGTTAAGGTTATCTTCGCAACTCGATTTAGCGTTCATCAGTTATATAATATTATACAACCTAGATATTTTTCTTCGAAACTTGAGAGTTTCACTGAAATTTGAGAGAGACATTTGTCCAAAGTGAAATTCTAGAAACCTCATAGAAAAAAGCACTAATCTGAAACGTTAGCAAGTAGAATTATCATATAAAAACTATTTCTCCACCGGTGCTCACTCATATCGAAATTAGGCTATCATCTTTGCAATGTTCACTTTTAACCATTATCTTTCCGAATGTATCGATATTTTGATATTAATTATTGAAATAATATCAATAATACTCAACGAAAATATGAAACAGGAAAAGACAGAAAATAAAACGAATTAGGTCGCGACCGAGACTCGAACTCGGAACCTTTGCTTTATCCGGGAGTAATGTCTCTGTTAATTGAGCTACCGAAACACTATTAGAAACTGGCATTTTTAATCGATATCATACTTCCTTTAAAAAAAAATTTTTTCTACGGATATAGGTTGCCATCTTTGTTATGGTATTTGATACGAAAGTCGGCTGGAAATTTTTATGTGAATACCGCACGAGAATTCCAACTGCCCGGAGCCAGTGGGTTCACTGTGGATAACAACAACAAAAAAAAGTTAGAATAACTTTACAATACTTGTAACATTCTATTGAGTTCTGGAAAACGAATTTGATAAATGAGGCCATTAGTACCCACGTATGTATTTGTTTTGTTTTGAATTAAAAATATAATTATAAAAATTATGCTTTCATGAGCTTCGCGCTGTTATAACTTTTCGTCATTTCCTTATATAAGTAAAACAATAACAATCAAACTAGGGCGAATTAAGGCCAAGGCAAAACAACATTGTGCTTCATTACGCTGACATAAACTTTTTAGATTTTCGCGTTATTATGATTTTCTGGTATTTCGTTAAGTGTATTTTTTTTTTTTTTACATGAATACCGCACAAGAGTCTCAACTGCTCCCAACCGTCTAGAGCCAGTGAGACTATGGCATCCCCAAATTGGGTATGTTGTGAGGCTGAAGGTAGTGGGGAGGGGAAGGAGATCGGGAAGAGGAAGGTTGGGAAGTACCTGGCTATTCAGATCTGGTCACCAAACACGGCTTAAGCCATTTCAAGCAACGTTTCGATTCTGAATGGTGGTCTTTCACCAGGGCGATACTTAGAGTATCTACCACTCTGGATAAAAACGGTAGAAAGGTAACATTAGCATCAGTCGCTTGTAATTGAGTAATCGTATCCAAAACGCTGAGAGTAAAACCCGAATATCTATTTTCGATCATCCGAAGATAAACTTGCCCAGAATGAGAAACTGCCGTTTCTGAGAACCAGGACCAGCGACCAATGTTCGATTTCATTCCAAGTACCAGAATAAGATCGGCCCATCCCAGTTGTTCCTCTCGAAGGCCGAGGCAAGGCGGTATTTCTTCGGGCCCTAGATAGTGCAATGGCAAAACTAAAACAAAACAACCCCAAAAGCCCCGTGGAGGACCAAGCCCTTAACATCCCAACAGCGAAAGGCTCAGTGGAGAGCCTAGCCTCCAAACTCATAACTGTAGTGGAGAACCGAGCACTAAAACTCAAAAGCCCAAAGCCCAAGCGTTCTGGAGAGCCCAAATAAGTTCCAAGTCATTGATTCATTCTTTCCCTTTGATTGAAACGAAGAAGATCCCAGCCCCGCGCTCGAGCCGTACACTTCGAGTTCGATCTGGCCGCGTGTGAATCTTCGAATGAATTAGGCTGCTGAGCGAAATTACTCTCATTAATACCTCATTTGTTGCCATATGTCTTATACTCACTACCACCAAATACAAATATTATAAAGTTTTAAAAATTTTAAGATAACATTGAATTTATTTATTATTTATTTTGAATATAAAACTGTGTTCATTTATCTGTTTTAATCATAAAACTTCATGAAATTAAATTTATTTAATTAAAGGTGGTTGGTAGTCCCTAACATGTCCATAATAAGATTGGTTTTAATTTTAATTACCTCCAGGTTGGTAGATACTCTCCGTATCATTCTGGTGAAAGACCACCATTCAGAATCAACAAGTTACTTGAAATGGCTTAAACCGTGTTTTGTGACCAGAAACGAATAGTAAGAAACTTACTCACCTTCCTCTTTCCATCTTAATTCCCTTTCGAGTTCCCTTCTGCTCCACGAAATACATCAATCGGGAAAGCTAAAAGTTCTACTGGCTCCGGGTAGGTGGAACTCTTGTTGGTATTCACATGAAAAACCTAAATGGTGCATAATAAAGCTAACATGTTCTATGAAAACAAAACAAAAAACAGGCATGGAACTTACAGATAAAGAACATTAGTCTGAATGTTGTGGAAATGAGATAGTTAAGGCGCATGTGTCAATATTACGAATGGGGTGGTGTGAAAAAGATATAAGCATTATGAACCAGATTAAGAAACGGACGCTCCGATACTTTGGGCACGTAGAGCAAGTGGTGAGCACTTTAAAACCGCGAAGTTCGTGAATTTTTAATGTGACAAATTGGAAAATGATTGTAAGAAATGCCAGTTGACTGAAGTTCATGAATTGTCTTTTGAAGATATAGATTGAAAATGCAGCAGTTGGATTCAATTGAAAAAAAATGTGTATATTCATCCAATGAACCTCAAAAGGGGTGATGGTTTAATAAAAAAAAACCGACCCTCTAATAATGCGACACAAATACATGATTCGGTGGTAATCTCACCGCCGTTTTCCTAATTGAACTTAGCAACCGTTTAGCTATAAGTTGGTGTAAAGCATGTTCAACTGTACATTTCACACTTCTCAACGCAACCTAGCTTAATTTACGCTAGAAAAAATACATAGGGAATACATTTTACAGGCTTGGCTAACTGACAAATGTTGAATTGTGAAGTGACGTTCACGTATTTCTAAATTTAAAACCTAAAATTTTGAAGATATTTATTGAAATAATCACGAAAGTAATAATAATAATATCGACATAATATCTAGAAAAAGACAGCATCAGAATGCAGAAAACCATTGATCTTTTGAACCGTTTCAAAATATTCGATTGCATGTTTTCGGGCAAATTGTCAAAGTCAAGAAACAACTGATTTCAAACGTAAATTAAAATATAAAAAAATAACAAATCTGTTTTCTGTAATAAAAAATATCGTATATCTGGTTAAGAAATATGCAATATTTCTTCATGTATTTCAATATTTGAACCAAATAAAATATGCGTCTTGAAAGTAATGGTACCTACTTTATTGGTTTTTGTCGATTATACATTTGAAAAATTTACCCATGACGTCATTTTTTGTCTATGGGATACCGCGAGTTGAGGCGGAGCAATCTGTAACACGGGCAGTCACTTAAGCTAAGCTAACTTTCGAAATAGTCTATTCGACGATACCTTAATTGTATGCCTAATTTAGCCTTATTTTAGTTGCGGTTAAGGTTAAATATGTTTCATCTCTCCTTAATAGCGTGGAAAAATATTCCCACCATTTGACTAAAGAGGCTTTGGTAGGTGAAGGTGCGATGCAGAAACCTAGGTAAGGTTTTAATAATAGTTAAAACATTTATTTTTAAAACACTTGTAAGTAATCTTTGAACACAGTACGCACAGTGAAAATGTATTTAGAAGGCGATAAGTTCGCCACTCATTCAAATATCATAAACTCGAGAAAATATAATTCTCAAAAGAAAAACATTACAAAAACAATTTTTAGAAGAACCTTAACTTTATAGAAGCAGTTGTAAAAAACGGTGCTCTTCAACTTTGACTTATTCAATTAAACTTTGTTCTGAGGTTTTTTAAAACTTTGAACAAGTACAAAAAGACGTCAAAAACGACAAAATGTGGAAAGGGAGGAAATATAATGAGAATTACCGCGCTGGAAGGATTTTTATTGCTGAACGAGCCTCAGGTGCAATAGAGCACGGGGTCGTAAACAGAATGAAGCATTACGACATTAAATATGTTTTCCCTCCGCCTTAGTGGATGTGTTTTAACAGCAGCGATAGGTCGGGGTCCATTAACCCACTGCGTAGCACAACAGTCGCGAGTCTTTGTGTGAGGGTGCAGGCTCTTAACTGGGCTCCTACATTTGACTATTGTATCAGTGAAACCCACAGCACTGTCGGATATCCTAGTTAAGATCGCCCAAGGTAAAAATCGCAACTACCTTTAGTGGCTGAATCTAGATGACCGGACACTCACCTTTAGTGTATACCGTAACTTTTATTTTTTTAATCCATATTTCGTAAAATTCCGATAAATTTAATTTTGGTTATTTAAAAAAAAAGAATGTTGCGAAATACTTCTTTAACCCTTCGATTGTTACAATGTATCTGTCACATACAGGGGGATTTATGTTCCTAGATTTAATTAACCAGGAATATTCTGGACCAGCTGCCCTCGTTCTTAATATATTAAAATATGCAAATAATATTTGGAAAATTTGTATGGCGCCGTTTTTGTGAAAAATCACCTCAAGGACGCAAAATACCAATATTTTGTTAATAAAAACTGATATTTATGTTGAAATTTATTGAAACTTAATGTATTTGACAGATACATTGGGACAAACTACTACTCTATTTATATTGCGACAATCGAAGGGTTAACACATAAGTCATCAAGCCAGAGTGACATAAGTCTGAGTTATCACCTAAGGGAAAACACAACTATATTCAATGTCTAGATCTATAGTAACCTGAAACTCCCACTTTATTCATTCTACTTATATATTCTTATTTGTACTTCTTTTATCGCAAGTCATCATTTTTTTGTTCACCTGTTGATCAAAATACTACAAAGTTTTACATTTCCCAAAAATCTCAGTTGTACCACATTTTCCTTAGGTTACTTTAGAAACTTGTCTTAGGTAGACTTGCCCACATTTTCCTGGTGAGCAAACGGGTGTGGAAATACTTATTTAAAAACTGGTCCTGCAGGCGACCGATTCAATTATGCGTCCCAAGTTTGCACAAAGAAACCACCATGAGCGCAAAACGCTGAACAGTGAACATAGTTTGTTTAGCTTTAACATAAACCTGAGGCGACGTGCCGAGCTTCATCGCCGCATATTGTTCGAGGATTGTTTTTTTGCTGTTCTCAGCATCAACAGAATGCCCTTTCAACGAAGTCAAAACATCTTACGTTCAGCGTGGCTAACAAACTTGAAATGGTCTTTTCAAACTTTCATTTGAATATTTATTAGCGTTACGAAATACTTAGACAGATAAACGGTAGATGGTATCCCACCGAAGGTTATGTTGCAACTTCTTTTTATGTTACATGCGTCGTTAATGAGAGTGATGAATGAAGTTACAACGAAACTTATAATTGGAATGCATTAACCACCCTCGAAGCCAGCAGGCAGTTACTATTGGTTCAAAGATAAGGATGCACTCCTTAGAGATATGGTGAAAGCAATTAAATTAGTTAGTAATGAGTAAAATAAAGAGATAAATATGATCGAAGATGTCCTTGAAATATTTTAAAAGAAAACGAGAGTGAGTTTTGTGGTGACAAGTTGTATTCTTCTTGAACAATTTCCAGTTAATTTTCAATAAGTAGGCACGTAGAGAAAATATGACATACGTTTTGGCATTATAAAAATATTTATTCGATCCAAAGTCCAAGCGTTCCACACTAAACTAATTCTTACGACCTATTCGATATATTTTTAATTGTAAGATTCGAGAAGAATTTACATAGGTATCAGTCAATGTTTTTCTTAAGATACGAGATAATCTTTTGGTAGCATAAATGTTCCATTTCGAAAACAGCTTTGTTAATTCAGAGGTTCAAAAATCAATATGTTTTACAGAGAGCAATGTTAGCTATAATTGCTCAATATTTAATTTGGCTTATTTTTCTTCAGATCTGTCTAAGTTGGCATAGCAATGCACCTTTCCGAAGTAATTTCAATTACCGCCGATACAAATATTATAACACTCATGAATTAGAGTTTTTAGAAGAAACAGAGTCTTATAATCGCACAATCCTAATTTACAGCCGAGAAATCACTAAAATTATTCGTTTTCTGAATAATAAATATTTTTAAATCCTTATTTATATAAATATTAAGGTGCCACTTACTTTTCAAAATTCTATCAATTTGCAAACAGTTCGTAACATATTTTTTATGATTGTTTACTTTAGTAACAGTTTGTTTTTATCCTGTCAGTAGGTATAGTGAAACTGAATAGATTTCCCGCGAATATGCCTTACTGTAATTAGGAAGTCTTTCAATTTCCTGCCCCTTAAATGTTCACATTGAGGGGGCAGAACGTTCAGACATTCGTACTACCCCAAAGCGTTAAACAAAAATTGAGGTTTTTTTTATTGCAAACATCGATCTATGATTAGTTCGTTTTCTAAATCGAAACTTCAGAAGATTATCACCGGCATTTCTTGCATTTTTACAATATCTAAGGCAAATTGTGTTAGAACCCTTCGAGCTCAGATGCTCCTATATGAAAATGTGTACTTTGATGTTTGGTACGAGTACTTAGTACCTAAAAAAGAAAACCTTATTTATACAATATTAATAACCATTTAAAAAGTTATTTAATTTTAGCAAGCCATTCACATTGAAGTACGGGCACACACTTTAACAACTTCCTAGGGTAGATAGTAAACATACCATAGTAAATTGCAGCTAAATAGTTGCACTGTCGCATAGCGGTTTGGAACGAGGGGAAATAAATACGGTTATCGGAGCAAAAATTCAAATTGTGGTGCGTATACCATACGGCGCAGGCAATGGGGCCTTTAATTTGGACCCGATATGAAAAAGGGTGGATGGCCGCTGGGCGAAATTTCAGGGGATATTTATTTCAAAGCGCCCAAAACTACAAACGACCGAGACCGGGGGACGGGAAAGTTTTTGAGTCTTTATTTGATATTTGAAAATGTAAGAAATATATTCTTCTCTATTTAATCAATATATCTACGAGGGGAATAGAAGCAAAGACGGCAACCTTCAGCAAACTCAATTATTATGTTTGAAATCGTTTTATTTACTTTTTTATGGTAGTTTTGTTTATAAACGTAAAGATTATTAATTCATATTATTCTTACTTGAATAAATGTAATCATTTTCAAATTTCAAGTACTTTACAATTAGTGTTTCAAAGAAGACAATGTCCAAAAACCTTTTCTGGAGAGTTTTTGCCTAGCCTTCAAATTGGATACTGATAAGGTCTTGTTATTATATATATGATCTAGAGCAGGGGTTCTAAACCTTATGCCCGCTGTAAAAAATCCCCAAATTTATCTTATTTTACAAATGAGTTTAAATGCCACTCTCAGTGAGTTGAAGGGTTACAAGTTATTTACTTTATTAGGTTTTTTGTTTCTTCAAGTAGAAACATAAAATTGATGGAGAAATTTTGGATGTGCAAAATTATCTTAAAATCGAATGGACTAAATAAAAACATTCGGAATCTAGCTGACTATATAGAGTACCTTTTTTTGAAAAAAAGCTGCTTGTAAAATTAAATCCTGTTTTGGTTCCGCATATTTGTGCCAATCTTTATCTTTCACAGGGATCACATTAAAATCAATAACCAGATTTACCAATACCAACTTTGGTGATTGTTTGAAATTGGGATTATCAACTTACACTTTTAACTTTGAGAAGTTAGCAAGTGAAATGCAATGTCAAAGATTGGACTAATTGCGCTTTGTTATTTTGAATATGTTAAGTAAGGTCAATTTGAGTTTGATTTGGGCACACGGATACACTCACAGCACACTACTTCTCTCGAATTATCTCTTCAGCGATGCAGGCGAGCTGTTGGACAGATCAATACTCGCAGATAGCAAATAACTTAATAAAACTCAAATTTTCACGAACAAAACAATCTAAAATCTGAAATCTTTTGGGTCTTCGTGTCTCTTGGCGGGAATTTTGTTAATAATTTTGAATTACTCGTACCAGCTTCCGCTTTGCCCGCTATGGTTCTAGTTTTACAATGTGATTACTTTGAGTTATTTGAAAATAAAAGGGAAGATAATTTGTTTACTAAAACGGGAATCCAAGAATTTTGTCGCTATTTTCCTATTACTTGCCCGAAGTGAATATGCTCACATGAGAATTTTTTGCGGAAGTCAAAATTTTGATGTTTCGCGAATATAAACTTTCCAGACATAAATATTGAAAGGCAGTGATATTGTTGATTTAAACGTTGATCAACACAACGCATTTGGTAGTTGTTAGTGATTTCATTTCCAACCTTTTAATGACGCATTTTAATGATGATGTGATAAATACCATCGGTATCATTGGTCTGTATTAAATGCTTTTTGATAGTTGCTTGATGATTGTACCAGACGTTTTGTCAGCACATTGACTATAAATTTTGAGGGGCCAGTTTCTTCAAGTCAATCAGCGAAGCGGGCCTGGGTCGGTTGCAGCAAGTCGAAGTTCCAAAGGCGGGAGAAAGCAGATGGTCCAGGGAAAAGCAGTCAAACGAAGTTGTAGGGTCCAGGCGGGAAGAAGCGGTCAGAAACGTAGAGTCAGGAGAGATGATGTCGGTAGAGATGCTGGGAGTATTCTACTTTGGACCGGTTTGGGCCCTGTATTTATATCCCCGGCCCAGCATCCGCTGGACCCGGGATTCGGGCGCTCAAAACGCCCGGTTTCTTGCGAGTTCTCCTCTTTGAGAGCTCGTAGCTCCCGCCAGCATTTTTCTAGCGGGAAGGCAAAATATACCAGCATCAGCTCTCTTTATGACCTTTTGCTTCCAATAAACCACTTCTTCCCAGCATTTTTATTAATCTCAAAGTTTTACAATTTACAAATTACTAGGGGGGTTACATAAGGGGTGGTGGTACATGTTTTGTCTTATAACTACTTAATTAACATAATCACAACATTTTATCTTATACAA
>JAGWCC010001424.1:0-49022 GCA_022651775.1 Drusus annulatus
AAAAATTTATTTGGGAAATTTTCCAAAAATCAAAAAGTTTTTAAAATTGCCCAAAAAAACAATTTCACTCAAGCTTTTCTCGTCAATTTCTCCATTTTCAAGCAAGATTCCCCCACCAAAATCTCCAGGCCTGAATACGCAAGTTTTCCTTGTTTGAAACTTCCTTAGGAATGAATCCGCGTCTATAATATATGCGCCGTCTTGTTTGGCTATATTAGAAACAGTTGATTTTCCTGCTTCCGAATTGCCTGTCGCTTCACCAGTAACCATTTGCAAAACCTCCTGAAACCTCACCTTAAAAGCACATAAGACTATTTTCGCCAAAAAACCAGTTGTCCCCCACGTGACAATCAACTTCCATAGGCACCAAAAAGAGAAACGCAATTTTCCATTTCTTCCTTTTAAAAGCGTTTCCACCGCTTCAAGTTCCGAACGTTTGATTCCAACTCATCATGCACTTGTAAAGCATTCGAGACAAAATTTTCACGCTTCAAACGGTTGTAAACGTTAATCATCGCAATTTTTATAACGTCTGGCCGGCGCTTCCCTTGAACAGGCATTAGTTCATAGCCACACGTTCCCCAAAGGAACCGCGTGTTATGGTTCGACGACGCAAGTTCTAAGATGTTTCTGCGCCTATTGAAAATCGTTGCGCGCTATAGTCCGTTTTCCTTTTTGCCTCTGCAACTGTTCTTGTCTAAATATATTTTTAATTTTAGGGCTTTCAAAAAGTAGCCGTCAATATATTATTAGCCGCTTTGCGTGAAATCTTCAAGTCTTCGCTTAAACTAAACGCACCAATTCCGTAAACTATGCCAAAATTGACGGCTTTTGCGCTACTACGTTGCTTTGTGGCAACTTCTTCGTAAAGTAGTATGTCAACACACTTTGACGCGGTCAAGCGGTGAATGTCTTGCCCTGTTTTAAAGGCGTTTAATAAGCGTTTCGTCTTCCGCCATGTGCGCAAGAATACGCACCTCAATTTGATTATAATCCGCGTCTAAAAACACATAATCGTCGTTTGTAGGCACAAAACTTTTGCGCAATTCCTTGCCCAACGGCAAACGAATTGGAATATTTTGCAAGTTAGGTTCTGTGCTTGAAATTCGCCCTGTTGCCGTAATTGTTTGGTTAAAGGTGGTGTGAATTTTGCCTGTTTGTTGGTTCGTGGCGGCAATTAATCCGTCAACATATGTGGTTTTAAGTTTCATAAACGTTCGATATTCCAACACTTTCAAGGATAATTTCATGCCCCGTCTTTAAGCTTTTCCAAAACTTCCGCCGCTGTAGAATATCCTGTTTTCGTTTTCTCTATAGACGTCAACCCAAAGTTTTCAAACAACACCACGCCCAGTTGTGACGGTGAGTTTATGTTAAACAATTCGCCGCTTAGTTCGTAAATTTCGCTTGTCAATTTGTTAAGCAACACGTCAAGATTTTCCCCAAATTGCGCAAGTTCTTCTCTATTAATTTTAATTCCAGCTTGCTCCATGTCCATTAAAACGTCAATCAATGGGCGTTCCATGTCGTAATACAAAGACTCTTGCTTGTTTTCCACAAGTTTAACTTTCATGTCATTATACAACCCAAGCGAACCTTTGCAACCGTTAAAAAACTCCTCGTCAAGCGCGTTTAAAGGGTCAAGCACATAAGCGCAAACCATTAAATCAAAAACATTTAACACCATTTTAACCCCAAATTTAAGCGCATAAGTTGCCGCCTTTTTTAAGTCCGCCGTAACCTTTTCACAATCGCTTTCTAAATATTCGCGAAACTTTTCAAACAAACTTTCCTCCGTCAAGCTTTCGCAAACTTCAACGTTGCAAGCATTGTTTCTCGTGGGAAATAGATATTCCCACAAACTTATCTTTAACAAACAAAAATTGAAACGCGGAAATCTTCGATTTCAAAGCCTTTTTTAACTCTTGCTCAACGTCAAGTTGCGCCGTAAATATATTTTTTTCTTCTATAGTTATTGGTTCAACTTCACCGCGCAAAGTCTTTTCTGTTGTTTTGTCATTTTGTCGTAAAGCGCGGAATAAGTGTTTTAAAGCCTAAACGAGTAACCTCTTTCAAAGAGTCGTCGTTAAACATATCCCCGACAACTGGCTTTTCCAGTTCCATTCAATGGGCACAGTCAAGCAAATTGCCGCAAGTTGTTTGCTTAAAATCGCTTGCTCCCTAAACTCAACAAGATTTGTCGCGGGTTTTCGGTGGTTTAACATTTGCCGCGTTTTCAATCGCCGCCTTACAATTGTTTTATATATTCCACGATTATTTTAAGCGTGGTCTTTTCCCAATTCCAGGCACACCAGGAATGTTGTCCCAAACGTCGCCTATAAGCGCTTTAACGTCAATAAACTCAGTAGGCGTAACCCCCATCAAGTTAAAAACATCTTGCGCGTAATAATTTTCATTGTGGTTTTTGCCAAATTTTGTTTTAGGTATGCGAACCAAAACATCTTCTCGCGCAAGTTGCAACATGTCGCGGTCGCCTGAAACTATGACCGTTTCAAGCCCCATTTCAGCGGATTTCGTTGCAAGCGTTCCAATCACGTCGTCCGCCCCAAACCCCTTCAAGCTCAAACATTTCCACGTTCATTTTTGCAAGCAAACTTTTAAGCAACGGAAATTGTGGGCGAAGTTCGTCGGGCATAGATTTGCGTGTGCCTTTATATTCCGCAAATTGCAAATGGCGAAAGGTCGGCTTAGGAACGCCAAAAGCAATCGGCTAAATAGTCGGGTTTTTCCTCGTCGTACAACTTGAAAACTATATTCAAAAAACCATAAACACCGTTTGTAAACTCGCCGTCTTTGCTTCGTCAAAAGCGGAATAGCGTAAAATGCGCGGTTAATTATACTGTTGCCATCAATAAGCATTATCTTTTTTCCCACAAAGCATTCTCCTTTTAAAATCAAATTTTATCATTATAATACATCATACTACTATATTTAAAAAAATAAAGGAAAAATTTTAAAATTTAATTAAATTCTATTGACTTTTTATTTGTTTGTGATATAATTAATTCATAATAATAACAGTTGTCAAATAACATGTTATATAATCTTAGGAGGATTTAAAATGAAAAAATTTGTTTGTACAATTTGCGGTTATGTTCATCAAGGAGATTGCGCGCCTGAAAATGCGTTCAATGTGGCGCCTTGCGTCTAAATTTACAGAAGCTGTCTGAAGGTCTTGCTTCCTTGCAGACGAACACAGAATTGGCGTGGCTAAAGATGTTGACGGCTGAAATCGTTGAAGGTTTAAGACAAAACTTCATGGGCGAATGTACGGAAGTTGGAATGTATCTTGCTATGAGCCGTCAAGCGGATCGCGAAGGCTTGCCTGAAATCGCGGAAAAGGTATACAAAAGAATCGCGTTTGAAGAAGCGGAACATGCCGCTAAAGTTTGCCGAACTTTTAGGGTGAAGTGCTGGCTAAGCACAAAAACAAACCTAGAAATGATAATGGCTGAACACGGTGCTTGCCAAGGCAAAAGACTTGGCTACAAAAGCAAAACAACTTAACTATGAGCGCTATCCGACACAGTTCTGAAATGTGCAAAAGACGAAGCGCGCCACGGTCTTGCTTTCAAAAGCTTGCTTGAAAGATATTTCGCTAAATAATGAATATCATCTTGCATGAACCTGAAATCCCTCTAGCACAGGCAACATAGGCAGAACTTGCGTGTCTACAGAAACACTAGCCTACATCTAATACGCCCATACAGTTTCTTTATTGGCGACAAGACAATAAAGCGTTCAGGCAAGATTATTAGCGCACAAAAATCCAAGCTGTTTGAATAACGACAACTACGCCCAGTTTTTAGAGCAAAACTTAACACCCAACAATTTTATGGCAACAACAAAAGCAACCAAAACCACCAGTGTAGCCTACAGTAGAAAACGATTTTGTGTTCGGCAAAGTGGCGCATACCTTTAAACATATTGGAAGCTAACAAAAGAACAGCCATGATTAGAATACCAATGTTTCAAGACGAACGCTCCTAAATTTGTCAAACTCTGTTTCTAATCGTTTTTATATGAAGCTTTGCGACAAAACAATTTGCATACTTAGCAACAAACGGACGCACAATGCGCGCCTAAAATGTCAGCCGTAGGGGCGCGCATTGTGCGTCCGTTATTCACCATGTTTAACTACAGCCTGTTGGCGGTGCCACATTCCGTGCACACCTTACGAGTGCCGTTTTTAGCCATTTTTAAGAGCACAATTAGGGAACAAATGTCCCCACTGAATTATATCTGCGGCGTTATGTTCTTTCACAACCACGGCTTTTTGCGCCCCTTGCGTGTTGACATAATTACTTTGCACATAGTCATCAGGCTTAATTTGACAATTGTCATAATTGCCCAATTCAATATCCACAATTTTGCTAATTAAATCAGAAATTGAATCCACAAATTTTAATGTTAAGGGTGTCGTGACAAGCCCACTCGGCTCATATTTTTGCCCACGATACATTTTAGCAATGTCTTGCGGTGGCACACCATGTTGCAACATTCCAGAAATAGTCGTTGACATACTATCTAAAAGCCCTTTTGTCAAAGTGCCTTGACGCCCACAAGAAACGTAAATTTCCCCAAGCTTTCCGTCCTCATAAAAAGACGTTGTAATATAGAGTTTAAGCCCGTTTATAGCCGCTTCGTACTCGCGCGTTTTTCTAATTCCCGACGGTTTAACGCGCATAGAGTTTATAAACCACTTTTTTGATGCTTAATAACCTTACTCAATTAACTCGTCGTAAGAATAATCTGTAAGTTCAACTTGCCTATTTCTCTCATCGTTTGTTGTGTTTAAAGGTTGGCAAGCCTTACAATTGTCGCGATAATGCGTGATTGCCTTGACCCCAATTGCCACGTGAAAGTTTGTAAATCTCTTTAATGTCCTCTGTTGTGGCCTCGTTTGGCAAGTTTACAGTTTTGCTAATCGCCCCTGTAACGTGTGGAGTAAGCGCGCCCATCATCTTCACATGGCTTTCAGGCGACAAAAACTCATTAACACTTCACTTCCGCATTTATTAGCCGTATCAAAAGACCGCGTTGTAATGTTCCTCTTTCAAATATGGCGCGCCCTCGATTTTTCCGTCAATAATTACCGATTTTTCATCTTTACGCAAAACATATTCGCTTAAATTTCTTTGATTTTCCGTTTCCTTGTAGCCAAGCTTTTTTAACGCCTTTTCCAAAACAGGGTTCACTATAACCCGCCAAACCCACCGCCCACAAGCTTTTTATATGCAACGTGGCTAAAAAACGGTTCAGACGACGTGCTTGCGCAATCCATTGCAAAAGCAATCGTTCCAGTCGGTGCTAAAACTGTAACTTGCGCGTTTTCGTAACTCGTGTTTTACCGCTTTCAATTGTGTCTGGTCAAACATCGTTTTCAAAAACATTCAGAAACGTTTGCAAACCAACGTTTCAAGCTTTCCGTGTTCCATGCAAACTGGTTCATATGGCATATCCTCCAAAACCGTTTTGTTGTCTGAATAGTTCGCCACGCGCGCGTGGTTTGCGCAAAACCTTTTGCATATGCGTTTTGTTCGCCTCGTAAAACGCAAACGCGCCCACCTTTTCCGCCATAAGCGACGAAACATAATAAGAATATCCCGTCATTATGCTTGTCAAAGCCGCGCCAACGTTTCGCGCCTCGTCGGAATCGTAAGGCAACCCCATTAACCCAAACAACGTGCCAATATTCACGTAAGTCAAAACCTGTCGTGCGGAAATTGTGGGATTTTCTTGCAATGTCTTTCGTTGGGAATTGCCCAAAATGAATGGTTGCTTCCAAGACAAGTTGAATAAACTTGATTGCGTGTAAATATCCTTCTGTGTCGAATTTTCCGTGTTTCCGTCGTAAACTTTGTTATGTTTATGCTCGCAAGGTTGCAAGCCGTGTGAATCAAAACACTCATTTCTGGTTTCAAGGGTTTGACACGCGTTAATGCAGTTTATGTGGCGCGTTTAAAGCTCCGTCTCGCCGTAGAGACTTGAAGTGTATAACCGATTAATTGTGTAGTCAAATTGTATTCCAGGAGTACGCTCTAACCAAACCATAACAATATTGTCCCATATATTTTTTCTTTTCACGATTACCAATATAACATTACACCTGCCCATATTACCGTAATTAAACACACGTCACACTCCAGCATTAAACCGGCCTTTAATTCATTCACCAACACAAAAGATCATTGGAAAAATTAAATATACTTCATCAGAGTGGTAGATACTCTAAGTGATCGCCCTGGTGAAAGACCACCATTCAGGATTGAAACGTTGCTTGAAATGGCTTTTGGCCGTGTTTAGTGACCAGATCACAGACCAGCCAGAAGTACTTCCAAACCTTACCCTTCCTCTGTCCTTCTTCTCTCCACTATCTTCAAACTACAACATACCCCTATTGGGGATGCCATAGTCTCACTGGCTCTAGACGGTTGGGAGCAGTTGAGACTCTTGTGCGGTATTCACGTAAAAAAAAATCTACTTATACAACTGAATTTGGCATAAATTCGCTTACAGGACATCACTGCGCGCCCTTAGTCAATACAACGCATTACTGAAATAATTAAAACTCCAGTTTCGAACAAAAAATAGTGGCTTAAAAAAGCACCCAAAGGATAATTTCCAATAATTTTCAACAGTGATTTTATCCTTCATAGCCAAAAACCTTTTTGTGTGTGAATATCTTTCTAATTGTATTTATGATGTTTATGTAACTAACGTTTGCCTTCTCATGAGCCTTTTTAATGTATTTACTCATTATTTCCATTTTATTTGATTATTTTGTGACTGCTTGCAGATAATACATCAAAAAAGTTTATTTTGGCCTGGATTATTATTAAAAAATCATGAGATTAGGCAGTTCATAGTTGTTTTCAGGACATCCTTTATTGCGCCATTTCCTATGAAATCTAGTAAATATATCTGTGCGCAAGGAAGAACGGGGTGATTGAGTCAAAACCAAAATTTGAGAATTTTTGTTTTTTTGTATGTAATCATGTCATATGTCACATGTCCTTTTTTCAAAAAATAATAGCACATTATTTTGTTTTCCCAACCTATCTAATTTTTCTTTGCAATATGTGTATTCAAGAACAATTATGCATATAACTCAAAACTTGTTTTTTAGATATTTTTGTTCTTTTTCTTTACAAACAATATATTTTTCTGTAATATTATAAGTTTACGTAAATATACATTTATGGACAAAAAGCTCTTTGATTTTTTGTTTGAAAACATTCTGTTAATGTTTAAATATCAATTGATTCCACAATAATACAAGACGAATCTATTTCAGTGTGAGCAACATCTTGATCAACTTATTGTTCCAAGAGGATTCCCATTTGTCAGACGCCCGTCAGTCAATGTTAAACCAAATGAGTTGGCGTTCTGTTCTGAATATCAAAATGTGGCACCAGTGAGTATTCAATAACAGAAGCAGAGGTGATTATACGCGTGTTACCGAAGCTTGTAGGCTGACATTATTAGGATAAGTTGGGGTTCTGCGCTCTTTGATGTCGTGTTGGCTGACAAAACAGCTTTGGACAAAAATGACACGTAAGCTTGGACAAAGAAACAAGCTTCTTGATGCAAGGCGTTCCACTATCCCACCATGAAAAAGTAAATTGTGATTTTATCTTCTTTACCATTTTTTTATGTTGCTTTTTGTGTTTTTTTATTGTGAGAACTCATGTTTTCTTTAAATTCAATTGAATTCGATTTAATATTATTCGTTTCTAGTAATTGTTGGTATTTATTTGTAAAAATAGCATGTAAAAAAAAGTAAAACAAAAGAAATAAACTTAAACTAGCATAACTAAATAATAATAATCAAAAATATATACAATTTTATTTATTTATTTTGTACAGTAACTCCATGGGAGGCCTTGAGAAAATTTAGGGGATGTTTTGGAGTGTCTTTTTTTGAAGAAATAAAGAGGTAACCTGGATCTTGAATATGCCCATGTTGTAGGGAGGAAGCACAGAGGCTGGCAAATCATTCCACCAGCCGAGCTGTTGAACACAAGGTCAGTGATAGAAGCGCGGCGTTCTCCAAAGTATCGAATGGAAACCATGTATAAATGTACAGGGGCGTATGTGCCGGGACCTGGTTTGATTTTTTCGATTTTGTACTGGTGGTGGTCGGTCCCGCTATTACCAATGAACACAAAACCAATGGAAATGTGATGATCGATTTGAAAAAAGAAAATTAAATCACCAATTTGCATAAGGTCTTTGCGACATCTGGACCCAGACCAGCCAGCAGGCCAGCTGAACTATGCAAGAGAAAACATTTCAAAATGTGTTAAATTTAACTCAAATGTGGATAAAGAGTAGGGTTTTACCGCTTTAGCCGCATCTCGCCTGAGTTCAACAGTTGCCTGTCTTTCCCAGCAACAGTTAAAATAAAGTAATTTTGAAACTGTTATTATGTCTAATCCATTTTAACATTGCAGTAATTGTATTTCAGATGACTGTAACTTTTTTAACAGTTATTTTTTGAATTGGATCTTAGTTATTTGTTTCATGGAATAGCCAGTTATTTTTCTCACCGCTATTTTTCCACAGTTGTTTAACCATTGCAGCTTTTTAATCCACAGCTTCAGTGTTGGGGTTATTAGGGCGCTTTCTTTTGTGCCAGTTTAGCTTATCTTGTTTAATATATTTGGTGAGTTTGTGATCAACATAACGTTGAATGATATTAATCTGGCATCTGTCTACCAAAACAACACAAATAAGTTATTTGGTCACCGTTTTTTTTTGCCTATTTAACTTTAAACAATATGTTTATTATTGCGGTTTTTCTAGCCAGGCTGTTTGCCAGCCCGCAGCTATAACAACACGTCTGGTAGGGCATACTTGTAACAGACAGAGCACTTGCAAAAAAGTGTTTTTTGTAATCGTTATTTCATTCAATTGACAGATATAATGAGTTTTCATTGACTTGGCTATTTTTCACTGCGACTTTTCTTGCCTGGCTGAGCACATCAGCTACCGCAGTAGAACAACATTGGTAAAACTAATTTGGCGATATGACAGCCGGAACGCTTGCTTGCTTTGTCAGTTTTTGATCGCTCTGATTATATATTGTATCCGGTTAACCGCTAAGGGAACACAAGTGTGAAAAGAGTAAAAAAAAAACATATTTTCAATACTGAAATGAGCGAAATTCATTGAGATCTCTTTGTTTATGTTTGCCTATGTTTTCTAACGATGGATAAGTCTGGGGGAAACACACGTAATACATCTCTTAATAACCGATGGAAACGTGTTTTGGGCGTGCCCGTGTGCCCCGAAATAAAAAGCTCAGTTAGTTCTTATTTCTGATGAAATCTTAGAGTAAATAAGTAGTATCTATCAAGGCAGTGAGAGTCGGTTTTGACTAGTTTTTTTGAAGATTTTAAACTTCTTTCGGCGCACCTGGGCGTATGGCTGAAAGACTAAGGCTACGAGGCATTTATACAGCCATTCATATCACATATCGACGCAATGTTTTTGTTTACATTCGTATAGCCACTTTTTCACAGTATTTTTTATGAAACAAAAATATAGCATATAACCTAAAAAACCAACGTTTGGTTGTGTCAAGTTTGATGGCATAATAAAAAATGTGGGCGGGGGTGTCCGCGGCGACCGGGAGCTTAAGATCATTGCGACAGTATATAGAAGCGGTCTATGAAATTTGTCTCTTTCTTTCATGGTGAACGACGTAAAACCCGGAGAAAGTGATTTATCGCAAGTTTGTGAAGGTTGGGTAAAAAAAATTAGCTCTCCCTCCATATATTGTTACTTCAAGGATAAGAAATTTATTAAAAAATTCAAATGCCCAAATTCTTTCTTGAACACTTACAAAAGCAATTTCTTTGACCTGTGCGGGACCTAAGAGGAGTATAAAGATTATTACAGAATTAGGGACTACCATTTTTCTTTCTATTTGGTATGCAATGTATTTCTTTAGATTTTCTGCTCAGTTCATTTTAAGCCTAGTAAACTAATTTAGATTCTGCTGCGTTAGATATTAATTTAAAAATTATTTACGACGCTCTTAAGCTAATCGTAATAGGTATATTTTTTTTGCCTATGTGAACCATATTAATTGTCTGAGAAACTTTCCCTTTAACAAAATACCACGCCACTACCTTTTCCGACTCATAATATTACAGAATTATTGAATGAATTATGATATTTTCAAAAGTTTTTAACGACGGTGGTAAACTTTTTGCTCTTTTTTACCACCAGTCAGCTTAAACCATAAGCCAGTATGGTTAATTTTAAAGTCAAAATCTTAAATGTAAAGTTAATTGTGTGAGAAGAATAAAAAAATAGATGAAATAAAGAAACATTAAAATTGTTTTTAAAAACACAATAAAAATATTTCATTCAGACAGAATAAAGGGTTATTTATCATTTACATAATAAAATTGCTTTAATTGGTTGTTTTTTATTTCGTTAAATAATATGGGAGATATTTACCAACTTCAAATAATTAACTGTCATGAATAGAGAAAAAAAACTAGGGCCTGTTTCATACAGAATTTTATTGGGATTTAACCCTTTAAAACACATTACTATTATAACACCTAAGAAATTTTTTTTTTTTTTTTTTTTTTGGCAAATGTGTTTTTTTCAATTTGTCAAGAATTTTTTATTATTATTATGCCATAGAGTGCGTTTTTGTTTTATTAATAAGGTGGGGAAATAAACAAAACACTCAAACAACTGTTTTTATTTATATAAGTGTATTGGAAACCTCACAAAATAAAAATACTGATGGTTCTGAGGTAATAGATGATAACGAATTTCGTAATGTGGGAAGAGAAGGACTACAACAGCGGAAAATAAATCTTCATAGGGAAGAATGTCCATCTATTAGAATACAAAAAAAACTAACTTTCTAAATAGCTATTCTTGCGCGAAAAAATCACAAAGATGCGTGATAAATTTGAGATTAACACTGGGTCACAAAGGGTTAATTCAAATTAGGAATTAGAAATTAAATTTCAAGGGTGTGTTATTGTGTGTTTTTAAATTACCTCTAAAAAACATACAGATCAAAATACTCTAACTATTTAAAATGACTTCAGTCGTGTTAGTGACCAGATCTGAATAGCTGTGTTCTACCTGACTGTATTATTTCTAATATCTTCTTTGTCCTATTACTACTTTCAGAATCACAGTATACTGACATTGAGGATGTTTAATTTCACACTAGTTTCAGTCAGCTGAGACACTTACAATAGGTGCTAGTGTCTCAGCGTTAATACTAAATAACTCAGTGAGTGAATTGAGTTACCTGAGTTAACTTTGTTTTCAAAATCAAACCAGCTACTAAAGACTTATACATATTATTATGGCAAAACAACGCCCTGGAACTTTTTACATAAAATTGAGTATTTATAGTTGTAAAAAAATTAGTGTGGCAGTAAAATAAGATAATTATAAAAGAGTTCATAGGTAGAAAAATAAATAAATGTTAGTGAAAGGATACAAAATATGCTGGAAAACTTAACACGATATTAAAGATGAAAAAAAAAATTAGTTATTAAATCATGTCATTTAGTAAGAAATTTAATAAATGGCTACCTAAATTTGGGTTTTTGTAAAATTTACGAACATATTTTAGAAAACAAAAATAAGTTAGAAAAATTGATTAGGAAAGGTAAAAGTAAAGAAAACAGTAGAAAAGACAGGCAATATTTACCCAGGTGACCAACACATATAGTTTGTATGGATAAAAAAATGCCTAAGTTGTGCGTTCAAACACTAAATGCGACTGGTACTGTGAATATTTAAATTAGTAGAAGCGTGTCTGCATTATTTATATTACATGGTATAAGTTATTTGTCTAAAGATTAGTAAACAGTCTGGGTTTACATAAATGTGAGGAGTTGTATACATAGGTATAGTTATATAACATTACTATACGTTGGCAAACGATTGGTAGAAATTCAAATACTAAGAACAATTATTGTCACGATAATATTTCCAGGAAATAAAATAATATAACAATATTAGCAAATAAATAATATAGCAATATAATAAGCAACTCAAATATCATATGTGAGTATTATGTTCGTTCATTATGACCTTGATTTTCCGTTCAAAACCATAACATAATTTTGTGGCTGAATGTGATGTTGGGTAACTAGATTTGAATAGCTTGATGACCGGTCGGTAGCTGAGTGGACAAACGCGTTTGATTCCCACTCGGGCGTCGTGTGTTCGATTCCTCTGCTGGCTAAGTCCTCCATCATTGCACAAGCAACATATTCCGCTTCTAATGATGGCAGTAGGTGTTTTTTCTTTTAAAAAACGAAAAGAAAGAAAAAAAAAAAATCCTAACATTCTGTGCCCAAAATAATAATTTACGTAAGATTTTATGGCGCAGTGTTTATTTATTTACTTATTTATTTATAAATTAACGGACTAAAGTCCAATTACAAAAAATTCACATAAAACGATATATAAAAAGAGCAACCCAAAAAGAAAGAGATAGCATATAATTGGGAAATAAATAAAACATTGACAAAAAAATAATAAGGCAAAATAAACATAAAAAGAGGACATTCAAGCCATGGTCAAAGTTTTTTGGTAAGTCCGCAAAGCATGAATGACGAAAATCATTTAGACTGCTACCAAAATTTCAAGACCATGGCTTGAGTTAACAAGTCTTGACATTCTGGACATTGGAGGGTATATCAAAATTAGTAAATGTGATGATTGGGAACAGCAATTCATTGTTTTCTGATTCTACGGCAAGATATTGAACTGGATAAGTTGCAACAGAAGGTGAGTCAATAAAACAATTAATAATTTTGTAAATGAAAAATTAAATCCAAAGTCTTTCCTGCGTTTTTCTAATGAAGACATTTTCAATAATTGTTCAATTTCATCATATGAATAATCGCCTCTTTCTCGCCCAATCTCCGCAGCCAATACCGCGTAAAGCGATGTTGTACGGATTCAATCTGATGAATATGAACGATATGAAGGGGACCAAAATTACACTAGCATATTCTAAATGAACTGACAATGAGCAGTAAAGGGTTTTTAAGTCACCCTTGCTTAAGGTCACGGCAATTCTATTGATGAAGCCATTGGCATGAAGTTGTGTAATTTCTTCTCCAACTCTTCCTCCATCTAATTTTTGTTTGATTTTTGAGATTAAATTTCTCTCACCAGCATCTGGACGTCAATCCAAGCAAAATATGATACATATATAAGTTCAATTTGTTTCCTAGGTAGCCGACACTCGTCCTCGCACTAAATAAATGTGTTGAGGGTGATCATTCATACTTTTGGTTAATTTCTCAGACTAACAAACGATGTACGTACTCAGCTAAAACAGCATAAACGATGTGTGCGCCGCGAGCTTCTTGTTCGTTTACTCTCTTTATCATTTGCGTAAAGTCTTTTTGAGCCAGCGAAACAATATTTGACAACGCTGGTACTTAACAGTTGAGAAAAAACATGCTTGGGAATTCTGAAGATTAGAACTGATGGAAATGTTTTTAGGGCGTGTCCGTGTGCCCCGAAGTTAGCTTGCGGTTCCTTGAAGCAACAATATGTGTAAAGGGATAAGCTAATTTGTTTTTACCCAACCCATCGAAATTGTAATAAATCACTTTTTCGAGTTTTTACATCGTACACCATGAGAGAGAAAAGACAACAAATTTCTTGGACCGCTTCTATATACTGTCATTAATGATCTTAAGCTGGCTATTTTCGCTGGTTAACGGCCGGGACTCCGCCACATTTTTTTTCTGCCACTAAAACTTGACACAACTAAACGGTTTTTAGGTTAGATGCTATATTTTCGTTGATAAAAATACTTTTAACGAAAAACTTGACACAACTAACGGTTTAGGTTAGATGCCTATATTTTCGTTGATAAAAATACTGGCCAATTAGCTATACGAATACACAAGGCTATTATGTCGATATGTGATATGAATGGATGTATAAATACCGCCAGCCTTAGTCTTAGCCACGCCGTGCGCCGAATCATGTTAAAATCGTATTTTTCAACTGACTCCCACTGCCGCCTTGGCTTGGGCTACCTCTAATATACTCTAAGCTTAGTTCTATCTCATTTCGGTGAAATTTATCAAAAGTGTTTTCAAATATCGAAGTATCTCTTGAAGAAAAAGGATTTCATTGGCCTGTAGGGAATGAAAGTCGAAATGTTCTCACCTTCTTTGTCACCAAACTCGCATCCAGTTCAACAGCATTCCTTGCCGTGAATTTAAAGCAATGAATTACTGTTCCTCAATCATCACTTTACTAATTATGTGTATCATTTCTCAATGTTTTTTACTGTAATATTTTTTTTATAGTGAATACCGCTCAAAGGTCCCAGCTGCTCTAACGGCCTAGAGCAAATTGAGACTATGGCAAAATGGGGAGTATGTTTTTAGATAAGCAATGGAGGGAAGCAATAAAATAAGGAAAAGGAGAGGTTGGGGGAGGAAGCACCTGGGTGTTCATGTCCAATCACCGAACAGTTAAAGAAAACAATTTCAATCAACATTTTCGATTCTGAATGATGGTCTTTCACCAGGGCGATACTTAATTATCTACCGCTCTGGAACGTGCCATAAATATACTGTATATTATTTTATGTTAATTAAATGTGCAATGACACATATTGATTGAATAAAATGTACAAGCACATGCCGACTTTAAATCCGTGATCTCTGGATTCGTAGTCCGAGGCGTCTTACCCACTCGACCACGGGAGGCCGTTGAATTGGCCTGCTAGGAAAATAAGAGCAAAGGGGGTATAAATTGGTGAAGTCAGTTGTCAAACGCATCACACTTCTATGTATTTTTCCAGTGCTTGGGAAGCTCTCGAGATGTGAAAAAGCTCCCTTTTATATAAAATTCATTCCCAAGCTCAAATTGCGGCAATTAAACGAAGTGTTTACTGCTCGAGCGTAATGTTGCGCGGAGGTTGTGTGTGTTTATCTCACATTGGTGCCGGGCAAGAAACGCCTAACTAGACGTTATCCGGGTCGCTAAAGTTTGATTGCTTTACGGCGTAATTAAGGAGCCAAAACAACTATCCTAAGGCGCCTGAAGCTTGTGTGTAATGTGCGCAACGCACACGAGGCAGCCAAAATAGGGAGGAGCGGCCTTAGAAAAGAAAAAATTCTCATAACAGAAAATAGTATTTTAATTAAAGTTGCTCGTTAATACTAACTAAGTTTACAAATTAGTAGTGTCGCCTGAAGGTAAAGGAGCTGAAGCCATTTGAAGATTACACCACAACACTTATTGTATTTTTCTTTTTACACTTTTTTCTTTTACAATTAAATTAATATTTCATTAGGTTGAATTTTTGAGAAAAAAAAACAAAATTACAAACAAATATAGCTGATTATTAAGGAGCCATGATTATTAATTTTTAATGTTAAAGTTTATCCAGTCCAAATGTTAAGGTATATTTTCCTGTAAACTCGCCAAAAATGTCATTATTCTTTAATCTACTTTGCTCAGATTCCGACCGTTTCGGCTCTATTTAATTATATTAACATCTACGTGTTTTCTCTGTTTTTTGTTATAATTTAGTATTTTGTATATTGTGCTAAGACCTCAGCGAAACCAGTCCAGTCATAAAAATAAAAATAATATTTCTTGTTTTGTTATAGTCTTATTAAGGTCTTAGTATAGTTTTGTTTTTATTTCTTTGAATGTTACAGGTGTATTTTTTATTGTTTCTGGTAGGGCCTTAGAATATGTTTCCTCCCCTTCCGTATTAGATTTTTTTGTTTTTACCGTTTTTTTATTATTTCTGTGAATATCCACGCTTCCAAATAATTTTGTCAAGAAAAATAATATTTGGTATCAAGTTATTTCTTATTTTATGTAAAATATCAATGTGTTTAATGTCGGCACATCTGTTTCACTGTTACCAATTTGAAAGTTTCTCTGAAATTAAAGTTAGTTTCGAATATTTATTTCAATATGTATTATTGTTATTCTGATTTTGAAGAATTTAAAACTTGCTTTGTTCTCTGTTGTTACACGAAAAATTCTATGTGCAATTGTTCCTTAGATAAATGTCTACCAAGAAAAAATTTGTTTAATCAAGAAATAATATATTGTGCTATTATTTTTAAAAAAGGACATGTGAAAATTACGAGTACATAATTACATACAAAAACGAAATTTCCTTAATTTTGCTTTTATGGACTCATCCTAATGCCTTTCGCACACAGAAATAATCGTTGAACAGTAACCAAAAATGTTATTAAATTGGAAATAACTTTAAAACATTAATGCTATTTAAAAAAAACAATGTCGGCAGATCTAAAACACAAAATATGAAAAAGAAAAAATCAGAAAATCGGAAAAACAATGGTCACAACCAAGACTCCAGACGATTTTAGCTTTGAATCCATTACAAGATGGCTGCCAAAAATCGGAAGAAATTAAAAATAATATCAATAGTGTTCAATTAAATAACTGAGATCGATTAAAAATGCCACTTTCTAATAATGTTACAATGGCCGAATTGGTTGAGCGTTACTCCCAGAATAAGAGGATCGAGTTTGTCTTGAATTTAGCGACCATTGTCTTTTTAGTTTTCTGGCTTTTATTAATTGTGTTTTGGATTATTGATTTTATTAAAATATTTTTTTAAATGTTATTAGTCGACTAGCAACTACTTCTAACACAAGGGGGGTATTTACCGTATTTGGTAATAATTTGGTCCCGACTATCAAGTCTAGAGAATAAAAATATCCTTTAACTTAAAAATAATTTCTTCACATACCTTATTATGAAATAGTTTTTACGGTGGTGTGGGCCCTAACATTGCAATAGTAGACACTTGTCAAGTGGTCAGGGGGGGGCAGTTAAGCTACATTCTTAGGATTCAAAATTGGTTCATGTTGGCTTTAATGGTACTTTGCTTAATAAGCTTGAACAAACTATTTAGCAGGGTGGTTGGCTTATTAACTTTGAGCCCACAGAGGTCACGGGTTAAATTTACGCGAATCCACAAACGTGAATAAAGGTGTAAATTCTCAGAGCATTTTTCATAAGAAGCCAACCTCGATCCTAAACTCAAGAGAGCGTCTTAACATCGCCCCGGTGAGAGACCATCATTCAAAAGAGAAACGTTACTTAAAATTTCCAAAGAAGTTATTTTTTTATGCTTCCTGAATAGCCAGATATTCTGCAAGCAACCATTTATCAAATTCCACCTCTCCCTCGGCCTCGCAATATTTACAAATGATCACAGAACTACTTGAGCAATTTTTTTTTTGATTTACTAAATCAATTGTACAAAAATAAACATTTTTTACTTAATAATAACAGTAAGTATAACATTGATTCAGTTTATATATAATGTCTAGTTTCCTAGTTGATGATAAAATACTCCCATATTGAGGAAAAATTCTTGTGCTTGGGGAGCTATCATGGTTTCTTGAAATTATTGCGGTACGTTCAGAGTGGTGGATACTCAGCATCCCAACTCTGGTGAAAGACCACCATTTAGAATCGACACGTTGCTTGGAATTGCTGTGGCCGTGTTTGGGTGACTTCAAATTTTGAATAGTCGAGTCCTTTCTTACCTTCCTCTTCCCCTGTCCTTTACCTCCACTTCCTTTAGCTTCACAACGTACCCTGATTGGGGATGCCTGGCTGCAAAAAGTTGGAAGCAGGTCGGACTTTTAACTTTATGTTTTGCAAAGGTGATATTCTGTTTAGTTTTCAGCATCATGTGTTGGGGAGGGTATTGTCAATCGATTATTGTCAGCAAAGGATGATATTAGCCTGGATACAGGACGCGCTCCTGTCACAGAATTACTCGAGAAACGCTGGATTATTACCCAGTGCTAAAAATCAAACCACCAGAATTTCTGATTTTACGAATGTTTGTTTTAGAAAAGGGATCATCTCGCAGATGTGATGACTGATTTCTTAGATTATAGATGGATGGAAGAAAGATCACCGTTCCAGAATCGAAATGTTGCTTAAATGGCTTCAGCTGTGTTTGATGACCAGATCTGAGCCAGCCAGGTAATTTCCCGACCTTCTCTCTTCACATCTCGCTTCCCGCTTCACCCCACATCCTTCAGCCTCACAACATACTTTAATTGGGGATGCTATATAGTTCCACTGGCGTCAGACGGTCGGGGGGCAGTTGGGACTCTTGTGCGGTATTCATTTTAAAAATTGAAAATAAATTGAATATTGGCGATGACAAGGCAGATTATACGACCGGACATTAAATGCCTAATTTAGGATGTATTAATATGGTGGTAAGACTGATATGTCACAAAGATTTCGTCACGTCTTATGGTAAATACAATAATTTCCCAATATCAAACTAATATGTGCGACCAAAATATTCGAATCGTTCAGCTCCCAGAAATGGTAAGTGAAAATAGCCAGGCCCAAGCTTAAAAATAGCTCAGGACTGGGGTTCATATTTGGGGGAGCAATTGGCCTGTAATTGATTTTGCAAACCACTCTTGTATCCAGAAAAGATTATATCATTGCTATAAAGGCAAAAGGGCTTAAGCAACACGTTAGTCAAAAATGAGTTGAATATGCCAGTTTGATCCAGTTTTCATCTGCATCGAAAGCTCAAGCTCTTGTTTCTTAGGCAGGCTTTAGAGCATGAATAAATAGAACTGATTGAGTGAAGATCTTTTGGATTTTCTAAAGGAATAATAGACACAAGTTTACGATTTTTTCAGCTTTTTGTCGCTTCCAGGTAACTTAATGCTCTCATTGAATTCACTGAGTTTTTGGAGAGAAGCTTTATAGTGCTCTGATGTAAACTTCCCGAAATGGCGCTTCAGCTCTTTTGGCTTTCCGATGACATAAATGTTGATGTTGCCCATGACTAACGTCCCACCAAGCTGAGGCGAAGCCAATTAACGATTATTTGAGCTACTCATGAAATTGTTCAAAATACACGGTGGAATATAATTTCCCCTATTTACGTCACTCTTGTTAGACCTCATTTAAAAATTTGCCTCTAACATTTGGAATCCGACAGTTTTTGCCAAATAGAATTTATTTAGAGGCAAAATAAAATTTGTGTACTTTGTTGTACACAAGCTAAATATATAATTTTTCGCCTTAAGCATTGGCTATAAGTCCCCTCTGAGTCTTAAATCGAGAAAATATAAAATAATTCTCTGATCGCGGGTTTTTATGTCTCTATTCCGTCTAAAACAAAATAATATTCACAACAAATAATTTGCTTTGTGAGTACGTACGACCAGACGAGTGTGAAATTTTCAAATTTGAACGATAATAGCAGAAATTGTCAAATTAAAAATTATATTTTGCCCAGAATTTACACCACCTACCTAATAAAGTACCCACCCACTTAATGTGTTTCAACAGACATCATTCTAAATTTGAAATGGGTAGATTAAAGCAGGGAAATTTTTTAAACGAATAACCCTAATATAATTACATAATTTGTGTATGCCAGGTATAGCTAACATTCACGATAATTTTTTTGAGATTCATGCTATTATGTTAAGTACTATTAATTTATTTACTCCTTTGTAGAACTTAATATGTATCTACATGTAAAAGCCTTCAAAGGTGTCAATAAATACGTAACAGCACTTATATTTTAACACATGTGCAAAAAGGTAATATTACACAGAAGATTTTTTTTTAGTCATTCTCTTAATTTGTTTAGGCACCTTTAACATGTTGAAAATATCAAATAAACCCAAATACATTACAGGCATCACCGTTGCTAATATGAGGTAATTAAAATACTGAAATGGAACGCAGATGAGCGCGGCTAACGACTTATCAGAGTTTTATTCAACATGTTTTTTTCAATAACTCCCTTTACAAGGAAGCCTGGGGGAAATAATTTCCCCTCAAGAGCCTATCATTGGGGATGCTTGAAGGGTCTTTTTGAGGAAAGGAAGAGTGAACTTGGGTCTTGAAGAGATCCATGTTGAAGGAGGGGAGGAAGCACAAGAGGCCCGGCAGATCAGTTTCATAGCCGAGCTGTTGAACATAAAAAGTGACCCGTTCTCTGAGATATCGGCTTGTGTGCTGTCATGTCATGTGTCATGTTATGTGTATTGAGTATACAGTATTTATTAATGGGAATATAAACTCTTTATAGGGTAGTAATGATGCCAATAATTTAACGATTTCTTAGGATATTTTTTATTGAGGTCAGTACCCTCCAATGAACCAACAGAAACATATTTTCTTCACTTATCCTACAAATTTACTGTTTTTAATTAACTGTCCGGTGGGGTCACCATAGTTTGCAGATACTTTCAAAAACCAGAAACACAACTGTCCACATAAATAGACCTAGTAAACATAACTCCAAATAAATATTTTTGTAATGAAAATGAATAAATAACTTTTATAAGACCTCAGTTTTGTTTAATTTTAATGACCCTCCCTCATGGTACAAAGGAATTATACAATACTTTAATTTTCTACCCTGATGATACTTGCCCAAGCTAAGTGAAACCGGTCGGTCATAAAAAAGAAGTTAATCTGAAGTCTCTTTTTTAACATTGTTCTTCGAAAAATCATTCATCATCTTGTACAAAGTTTTGTGACATTTGGTACTGTAAATATATAAAACCACAAAATAATGGCTTTTCTACAAAATATAAAATACAATTTTATGATATACAGTAAAATATAAAACTGTTTGATTCAATGCAGTATCGTTTCATTAAATAATCTAGAACACAATTTTTCTTCATGGAAACTTCCGTTTCTCAACCTATGTATAAAATTGCCGAGAAAATTCATCTTCTACCACCCAACTACAACCAACTAAACCTTCACTCCCTCTCTTTCTCCCTACCTTTGGTTATTGATATCCGACTGGCGATTCATTAAACGCCCGGAGATTCTTATTGAAGCTTGCATTTATAACCACCGAAGAATCTCGTGATTTTAAAAACACCAAAGCGAGAGAGCAAATCGTTGAATATGGCAGGAAGACATTTTTATCTTTTCAGAAAAACTTTCAGCTCATACCGGAAGAGCGGCTAATGAATTACCTATTTATACAAAAGCATAACGCCGCTCTGGCGGGCTTCGGCATTGAATTGTAACTTTCATTTCACGCGCACCAGGGGCAAAAGAAAAATGACGTCTTCACTACATCGCGCTCTTACAAAAAGCTGCATTATGCATAAAATAATAAGAGAGGAGTGATGAGGGTTCGAAGAATGCATTTCGTTTTTACATTCTTAAAAATTGAATGGCTTAACCATTCGATTTTTAATCCACATTTTCTACTAGTTTGTCACCCGTAAAAAATCGTGGCGACGGCAGGCATATTATATTTTTGTATTGCCAAAATAAAATATTAGTTGCTTTAATTCACCGTTTGAAATATAGAATAAAAATGATATGATTTGTGTCAAATATATTACATATTAGAACTTTTGAGGAAACAGGAAATTAAATTTAAATTTAAATATTGGATGATTTCAATTAACATCAGTTCCAAAATTTGAAAAAGATCACCTCTATGGTCGTACGTACTGGGAACGAAAAAATTTATAGCATTATTATTAGTTTGACCCCATTTATTCAGGTGAAATTATCTATTTTTATCTCATTTAATGCCCTAAGCACTCCTTTTTGCACTTCCCCTGTTCTTGAGCATATTCTCAAAACATATTTTATTAGAATACCATGAAAAAAGACTTGAATATTGAGCATTTCCTCCAAGACATTTTCACTTGGCATCTAAGATTAGACCCGTTTCCTTGATAGCTGGTAATCTGAAGTCATTCCGTTGATTGGAATGTGTTTTTAAACTTACGGGAAGATACAGGAAGCCGTAAGTTTAGTTGAGATCTCACATCCACAACAAGTGCCAAGATCTTTGTTAATCGAATGAGTTAGAGGAGCAACTGCGCACTTCAATAAACAAGAAACTATTTGATGGATAATTGAATTATTTTTGTAATAATTTGTGCGAGTCTTTTTTTGGGAAGGAGAATGCGGAAGGGTTATAATTAAATTAAATGAATCCTATAGGTACTGAATTTCAATAACAATGGCGGCTTTAGGGTTCAGAAGAAGAGGGTGGTGGTAATAACAAACATTCAATATATCTATACTTACCAACAGTTGAATTTCTTGCCGACAGATATTTTATGCAACGTTATTTATTTATAAGCGCATAAAACTTTGGTGTTGTGAATTCTTCAGTTAATTTTTCATTGTGATTTCCCTCGATGTGATATCAATCGAAATCGATATTTAAAAAATCTTAGACAGTGTATACATCCCAGGGGAGAAAATTCATCCGATGCAAAATATTATGTTTTTTAAATTTATCTCGTGTTCCAAATGCAATTATCATCATAATAAAATTTTAATAAAAAAAAAAAATTGTGGTTTTTCGTTCACAAAACATATTATTTTTTACTTCATAGGGCGTTAGCGTAAGGGTGAGAAAAAATAATTTATTCTCGCATTTTGACTGCAGGTGGTATTTTTTTTACAAATGTTAGTTTTGGAATTTTTTCATTATATCATCTTAAGTCCATCCGATAATATAATTCCAAGATTACACTTCATTCGGTCCCATGAGGCCTGAGAAAACGGTATCCAATTTCCGACAACAACACGCGTAGTTTTTTTAAATGTTCTTTGGAAGACTTTTTCATCTTATCCAACTGAAGTCAATCATTCAGAAACATTGTTATTTCAAAGGTTCATTTCAATGAGTCTATAGAGCCTGAAAACTTACTTTAATTTCTTACCACACCGCTCGCATTTTGCCCGCAAAGTGATATTTTTTGGAAAAATTAGCGCTTTTGCGGGATTTTTCATTTTATCGTCCGCCAAATCTGTTATTCTAAATTGTTTCAAAGGTTAACTTCGATCCGGTCTTATAGTGAGTCTGAGAAAACGTGTCAAATTCTCTGCTCAAGTCTCTTGCTTGTTTGCCCGTAAAGTGGTATTTTTTAACAAATGTTTCTTTGCAGGAGTTTTCATTAAATCATCATATTTCTATCAATTTTCACTTGAAATCAAAAAGTTCACTTCATTCGATCGAATCTAAAAAACATTTCGGACCCCCAAGTCTCGCACTTTAACTTGATTTTGAAGTTTGTTTTTAAGAAATGTTACTTTTGGAGGTTTTTTCATTTATTCGTCTTATGTTGTTGATTCTTAGCAGACTCGAAAATTCACTTCATTTGGTGTCCACAGAGCCTGAGAAAAAAAACGCATATAATTTCCGACAGAAGTATCGCATTTCCAACCGCAAAGTGGTAATTAAAAAAAAATCATAAATTTTTAAAGGATTTTTTGCCGTCTTCAGGTTTATGATTTTAGCAGACTTGAAATTTAATTTCATTTATCTCAGACCAGCCCTAATAAAACGGCATATAATTTCCCATCCCTAGTATCGCATTTTACCCTTAAAGCGGCGGTATTTAAGAAAAAAAAAAATTGTGGATTTATACATATAATCGTCTGATGTTTATGATTCTAAAGCAGACTTACAAAAGTTCACTACATTCTGTCTCATCAGGGCCTGAAAAATCGGCATATGATGTTTAGGCCCCGTAAAGTCGTATTTTCATACCAAATGTTACTTTATTTGTTTTTTTCATTTAATCATCGTATTTCTATAATTCTAAGCAAAAGAATTCAAAATTTCACTTCATCTGGTCATAGAAAACGAAATCGTATTTCCGACCCCAAGTCTTGCATGTTGCCCGTAAAGTGGTTTTTTATTGAACGAATGTTATATTTTGCTAGATTTTTTCCATTTTATCTGTCGTATTTCTATGATTCTTGGACAATTCCAATAGTTCACTTCACATTTTGGTCTCCTGATCTGAGAAAACGACATTTAATTTCCGACAAGTCTCGCATTTTTGCCCACTAAGCGGTATTTTTTGTAAATGTTACTTTTTGGAGGGTTTTCATCTAATCATCGTATTACTAACATTCTTGTCAAAATTCAAAAAGTTTACTTCATTTGGTCTCTTGGGACTTGAGAAAACAGCATTTAATTTCAGAGCTCTAAATATTGTGTTATGCCCGTAAAGTGGTTTAAAATAAAAATATACATAATTTAGAATGATTTTTTTCAAATTATTGTTTTAGCATGTTTATGATTCTTACGCAGACTTCAAAAATTTACTTTTTTATTTTGTCTCATTGAGTCTGAAGAAGCAGGTATATGATGTCAACCAGTGTTTAGTGAGGAAATATTTGATGAAAGGTATGTCATATTTAGAAGAGAGACCGTGAGTCTACCATGATCTCTGTTTCTAAGGAGGTGGTGTGAGTTCTGGCCGCCGTTTCGAGAAAAACTTTTATATCAAGAAAAACTAACGAATGGAGAGTGACAATGAAGATTTGTGGCTTGTGATAAGATCCAATTCTCATTCAACTCGCTCATTTATATCTGAATTCTCTATATTCCGCAGTGTAACTGTTGATCATTATTGTAATCAAATTGTAAAATTACAGGATATAATATTTGAAACTTATTCAAATTACAATTCTGATTTATAATTGACTGGTGATTTACAATCTCCCTGTGAAATTAAATGGTTACCTGAAATTTCATATAATAATAATGTACTTTCTCAGCCTAACTTCTCTGGCCAAAAGCACACAGTCTTGCATCCCAGCCCCATCCTCAATTTGTAATTTATACCCAATTCAATTATATACTCAATAGAAATAAAAAATTTGTTGGACAACCTTGTTTGTCTGATAAAGTGAACATAGACATATATACAGCACCAGGTTTAGCTAAACTAGTCACTATCATCCCTTCATTTTTGAAATTAGAGTAAAACAAAATAAAAAACAATTTTAAATTGAATAAAAATGATTCAAAATACAACTTCAAGGAAGGGAGATTACATGATGTATGTCGACTAGACCTATTGTCCGTTGGAGTGGATAAGCTCTATTTAAAAATAAAATGTTAACATTTCTATGAAATTATATAGAAATAATTGACAAAAATTTTTAAAAATATGTTTACAAATCAAAAGTCAATACCCAGCATGGTTTAATCACCAATTGATTGCTCTTCTTAAGGTACAAGGTTGGGCGCTTAAGGTAAATATAACTTTCAAAATGAATTATGAAATTCTCTAAATTAAGAAAATATCCAAAAAACAATGCAAAAGAATGTTATAAATCTTGCATCAGCTACTGTTGAGAAATTGGTTTAAAGATAATAATATAAAGGTGTTCTGGTCGCTGCTCAAAATCATTACGAAAAACCAATAGTATTCCTAAAGTAATGCATCTTGATGATATATCCCGCTAATGATAAGAGAACAAATAGCAAAAAACATCTTCTATAGCAATATTTTTTCATCTGTTTATACCGGTATTATTAAACACAACCATTGCATCTTGGTAAAATACACATTAGTGCAGATGTAATAAAATGTTTTTTTTTTGAGTAAAATAGATTCCAACAAGGTCCTGGACCTGATAAAAATCCCTCCTTTATTTGTCAGTTGCTGTGCAGATTCTTTATGTTTGCCCGCTTTTTATTATTTTTAATGAATCACTAACCACTGGAACATTTCCTGACTTGTGGAAAGAAGCACATGTAGTACCAGTTTTCAAATCAGGTGATCAATGTTTAGCAAAAATTATAGACCAATCAGTATACTTTCATGTTTTACTAAGGTTTTGAATCTCTAATATATAATAATATTTTTTCTCACTTTAAGCCCTTTCATTACAAGTTGATGCAATTTTATACTGATTTCAAAGCTTTTGATAAAGTTAACCACTCCATCTTACTAAATAAGCTTGATCAAATAGGAATACATGGAGATCTTTTTCACTGGGTGAAATCATATTTTGTATAACAGAACCCACACAACTGGTACTCACTGCTAATGGATACAAATCATCCCCATATAGTTGTAACTTCTGTGGTGTACCACAGGGATCGAATCTTGGCCCCTACTTTTCTCCTTCATAAATGACCTTGGTTTAAAGGTACAGAATTATGCCTTTTTTGCTGATGACCTTCACAATTTTTCCGTAAGAATTAAGTCGATCTCCGATCATCAATTGCTTCAGAAATGACATAAACACACTCTCAATAACTTTGACTATTGACAATGATATACACTTAAATGTTGATAAATGTTACACTTTAAACTTCACTCGAAATAAATTACAAAAGAACTTTTCCCTACGTTATTATATTACTATCCCCTTAATAATAAAGTTTCTTAGATAAAGATCTAGGAATCACTCTTGATTCTAAATTCATATTTGATGTTCACGATAACGACATTAAGTGTAAAATCATTCAAAATGATGGGATTTATTCACAGAATAGCCATGAAACCACCAAAGGACCCACAATCCAATTCTAACCCTTTACAACAGCTTGGTTAGAAGTAAATTGGAATAGGTAGCACTATTTGGAATCATTACCACAAGTATGTAAACACTGTTGAATCTGTTCAAAAAAAAAAATGCTAAGAATATTTATCTTTTTCAAATGTGGTCTACTTGACCATCTTAGATCATGATGCACGCCTTGAATACTTTAACATGGATACACTAAGAAAACTAGAAGGCAATTGACTGAGTTGATATGTTACATAAAATAATTCACGGTCATCTCGACACTGCAATATGTCTTAGCGCTATTGAAATTAATGTACCCAATGCTCATTGTTTAAGACGCCATGGTACATTCCACCTGAATACATTCAAAAACAATATGCCTACTTTGGCCCTCTATCGCAAATATTGCCGACTATATAATCCTAATAGAGTGTTAACTGAGAGATCTGTACGGTTTCAGACAGATGGTCATGCAGTTTCTTAAAGGGGTGTTAGAGGTAATTCCCTAAGTATATTTTGTATGTCTAGTAGTAATGTATATTTACAAAACATCTATTTTTAATAAATTTAATGTATCTTGTCTATTTGTATTGTATTTATCAATGATTGTACACACTAACTGGTTTTTATAACTGGATTTTTTCACGTAAGGTAACATTAAACTTAAATACATAAATAAAATAAATAAAAAAATAAAAAACCCCAAATTTCGTATTTTGCCCGTAAAGTGTTATTTTTGTTTTTGGGATATTTTCATTTAATCATCGCATTTCTCCACAAGAGCCTGAAAACGGCATATAATTTCCGACAAATCTGGATTTTTGCCCACTAAAAGAGTATTTTTTGTAACAAATGTTACTTTCGGAGGATTTTTAATTTAATCGCCTTGTGTTGATGACTTTTAGCAGTTTTCTGAAATTTCACTTCATTTTGATATTATAGAGCCATAAAAGGCATATAATTTTCAGAACTGAAGTCATTTGCCCGTAAAGTGGTATTTTCTTAACAAATATTTACTTTTGCTAGATTTTTTTTCATTTTATCATCGTATTTCTATCATTCTTAGTTAAATTCTATTAGTTCATTTCATTTGCGGTCTCACAGAGTCTGGAAAACTTGGCATATAATTTCTAACCTCAAGTATCGTATTTTGCCCACCAAAGCGGTATTTTTTTTTTAACAAATGTTACTTTTTAGGATTTTTAATTTGATCGCCACTTATGTTTGTGATTTTAGATTTTTCTTAAATTTCACTTCGTTTGGTATTATAGAGCCTGAGAAAACGGTATATATTTTTTCCGACCCCAAGTATCGCATTTTGCCCCACTAAGCGGTATTTTTTTTAGCAAATGTTACTTTTAAGGATTTTTCATCTAATCATCGTATTTCTATCATTCTTGTCAGAATTCAAAAGTTTACTTCATTTGGTCTCATAGAACTTGAGAAAACGGCATTTAATTTCCCACCTAAGTATCGCATTGGCTTGCCCGTCAAGTGGTATAAAAGGAATAGAAATATATTTTTGAATGATTCTTAGAAATTATTGTTTTTATGTTTGCCTTGATTAAGCAGACTTCCAAAAAAATACTTTATTTGTCTCGGTGAGTCTGAGAAAACGGCATATGATGTTCGACCCCAAGTTTCGCATTTGCCATGAGTGTTATTTTTAAACATTTTTTTTATTTTTTTTTGGATTTTTTAATTAAATCATCCCGCATTTTTATCATTCTCGTCAAAGGAATTTAAAAAAAAGTTCTCGTCAATCGGTCTTATACAACCTCAGTGAAAATCTCTTTTGACCTGAGCGGAAACACACCTGGCAGCATTAGGCGAAAAAATGTATGCTGCAGGATGGCGAAGATCAGAAACCATATTCTGCTATCAAGGACGGTCTATTTCTAGGGTCGCCCGCAGGGGATGTATATCTATTCGGTAGCAAAATCCGTTGCAGCCTGTTCGTCAATCATTTATCCAACATATCTATGGATGTGACCGGTGGTGGTCGAAAACATTTGGTATATGTCACTGTGCACAGGCAACACCTGCGCACAGAACACACAAAACGGAGAGCGATCATTTTTCGATGTCAGCAATGTAAAAGCTACCAATTATTTAATTGCATCGTATGCGATGAAAACCGAAAGAAAGGATTGAGTATCGACAATGGTGTTCTTTTCTTGTGCGACGATGGACTGAAGATATTCAAGATGCATCGGCCTCAAACGCTAATAGCCAATATGGTGAAACAATAAGGCATGGATGGCCCGATATGCGATTGCGGCACAACAACCTTGATACGTTGCCGACGATGGCTTTAATATCCAATTCGGATATTCGGATCTGAATAATAATACGCAGATTGATGCCATTGCCCCCTGGGATTATAGGAAGGCAAAATAATCGCCTCCTACTTTAAACCGAACATCTATTTGTATTCATTATTTTCCTACCTTTACCCTAATTAAGGTCGATTTTAAGGTCACAGACCTTTTTATTGCTTTTTTATCTGTAATAGCAGCAGGTAGTTATGGATTTTAAAACATCGCATTAAATATTTACATTTACGTATGAAACTACGGACAACCCTAATCATTCTTTTGGCAGGTGCTATAATCGGCGCACTGCTGATGTATATTATATCGGGCAAATCGTCGAAAGACAGCCAAATTACCATATCGCACAATATGGTGGTGGAAAAGATAGAAAGCATGGGCAACCTCGAAGTACTGAAATACAACATACAAGATATCGTGAAATACGAGAAAGCCCGCCAATGGCTACCCAATGCCAAGACTACCATCGTGGTAGTGGGCGAGGTGATATACTGTGTGGATCTGACCAAAATAAAAGCCGAAGACGTTATTGTGGCGGGCGACTCTATACAACTGATACTGCCCGCACCCGAAGTATGCCATGTGAAAGTAGATCATTCGCAATCGCATATCTACAATATCGAATACGGATTTTGGGAATCGGACGAGATAATAGATGATGCTTATCGCTATGCCGAAAAAGAATTGGAAAGACAAGCCACACAACTGGACATGACCTCCAAAAGCCGCGACAATACCGTCACCCTCCTACGCCCGCTGCTCCAAGCCATGGGATTCAATCAGGTGATGATAACTTTCAGGACGGGGACGATAGAGTAATAAACAACAAATACAAAAAAAACAATACTTACCATTCTTCTCCTTTTCATCTCATTGACTTGGCTACACGCTCAGCAAATAAATGTGCAAGGCATTATCAACGACGAAACGGGTGAACCCTTAGCCGGCGCAAATATAAGGATAAAGGGTACAAACAGATGGATCATAAACGATATAGACGGCAAATTTGCTATCGATTGCTCGAAAGGCGACACGCTCGTATTCTCCTATATGGGATACTTGGCAGATGATGTTATCGCCTTGGCAGATACCATTGGCAACGTAACCATGATAGATATTGAATCAGCCCGACAATTCTTTGGCGAATGGAGCGAAAGCGAAGTATTCTACCTCAAAGGGGAAATCGTGGATGCCCAAACAGGTAAACCGATCGACAATGTGAATGTGATTAGACCTAAAACATTGCATAGTTACTATTGCTTTGGAGGCCCAATCAATACATTTGTTTACAACGCTACCTTCGTTCTCCAATCAGGTACTCTAGCGGGGAAGGATGTAGGAGACGGCAAAGTATTGACACGATCGGACAGGGACGGCAATTACACAACCCTAGCCAATGACGACACAGAAATAGAGTTCTCTCACCCCCACTACCAAACTAAAATAATACGTGCCAAACGCACCCAATGCGATATTGAATTGGAGCCGCGATAGTTTTATTATTTATCCCATTCAATTTCTTTTTTTCCTTACCTTTGCACCTCAACAAAAAGGAGCGAGCCAAGATTTTTTTGCAACTCGTAACGTGTAATAATTTTTTAAAAGTACATGACAAAAAATACGGTTTTGGTTATATTGCCCTTTCAGGGCGTACTGAGCAGAATAGCATCCATCTTTACCCAAGGCGTTGCCATTGGGCTGGGATATATAGCCCCTTCAGGGCAAAAGCGGGCTGAAACAACGTTCGACGGAGCGTAGCGTAGTCAAAGCCCAACATATCATAGCCCGGGGTAACACCCCGGGTATGGGATTGAGAAGTGTTTCCGCCCTGAAACAACGTTCGGCGGAGCGAAGTGTAGTCAAAGGGCAACATAATTATACTATTCCAATTTTTTGTCATGTACTAAACAATTTTTTAAAAGAAATATGAACAACAACCTAGAACCGGACTTTAAATTCGGAACTGAACCCATCGAAAAAAAGCTGTTCATCGAGACCTATGGTTGTCAGATGAATGCATTGACAGCGAAGTAGTACTCTCCATCATGCAGATGGACGGCTATGTAGTCACCGACAATCTCGACGAAGCAGACGCAGTATTTGTCAACACCTGCTCGATCCGCGACAATGCCGAACAGCGTGTGATCAAACGACTCGAGTACTTCAACTCGGTACGCAGAAAAAGGCGAACACCCATGATTATTGGCGTATTGGGCTGTATGGTACGAACGTGTAAAAGAGGAGCTGATGGACAAGCATCATGCCGATGTGGTAGTAGTACTCGATGCCTATCTCGACCTCCCCAATCTGGTAGGTGCTGCCGAAACAGGCGAGAAAGCAATCAATGTAGAGCTTTCCAAAACAGAAACCTACAAAGACGTGATACCTGTCAAAATAGGAGGCAATCACCTCTCTGGGTTCATATCCATCATGCGTGGCTGCGACAAGTTTTGCACCTATTGCATCGTGCCCTACACCCGTGGACGCGAACGTAGCCGCGAACCCGAAAGCATCCTCAACGAGCTGGAAGACCTCCGCCAAAAAGGATTCAGAGAAGCTACCCTATTGGGGCAAAATGTAAACTCGTACCGATACGAGGGCGAAGATGGGTCGATCGTCGACTTCTCTCAGCTGCTGGAGATGGTAGCGCAAGCCGCACCCAAAATGCGTATCCGTTTCACGACCTCGCACCCGAAGGATATGACCGACGACACCTTGGAAATGATAGCCAAGTACTCCAACCTGTGCAAATTTATCCACCTGCCGGTACAATCAGGCAGCTCGCGGATGCTCAAACTGATGAATCGCAAGTACGACCGCCAGTGGTATCTCGACCGTATAGCGGCTATCAAACGCATCATCCCCGATTGCGGACTATCCACCGATATTATGTGTGGCTATCATTCCGAAACACAGGAGGATCAAGAAGAAACGCTATCGCTTATGCGTGAGGTATGCTTCGACTCGGCATTCATGTTCAAATACTCGGAACGCCCGGGAACGTTTGCCGCAAAAAAATTGCCCGATGACGTGTCGGAAGAAATAAAAGTAGAACGCCTGAGCACCATCATCGCCCTACAAAACGAATGCTCTACCATCAGTAACAAAAAAGACATTGGCAAAACCTTTGAGGTGCTGGTAGAAGGATTCTCGAAGCGATCGAGAGAACAACTATTTGGTCGCTCATCGCAAAGCAAAGTCGTTATTTTCGACAAAGGATCGCACCACATCGGCGACTTTGTGAATGTACGGATAACCGATTGCACATCCGCTACCTTATTTGGCGAAGTGGTAGAAAGCCCATCTAGCCTGCCACAAGCAGAATGAGCAAATACGATCCCCCGACTTTTGGTTGGGGGATTTTTTTCGGCTCTTGGTTCGTTACGGTAGTAAAGCATCGCATTAAATATTTAGCTTTACTTAGTAATGCGAATAAGTTCGAATATAATATATATGCTGCCCCTTCAGGGCGTAGATTAGACTTATACTCTTTAACCCAAGGCGTTGCCATTGGGCTAGGATATATAGCCCTTTCAGGGCAAAAAGGCTGAAGGCCTGGCATAACATAGCCCGAGGCGCTGCCTCGGGTAGTATGTAACTATATCAAGAGTGATAAGCGAAAAATACGCCTAAGAGAGCTTAGCACATGACAAAAAAATGGATTTGTATGATTTGTTGCCCTTTGACTACACTTCGCTCCGCCGAACGTTGTTTCAGGGCGTAAATACTTCCCAAACTATACCCCGGGCTAGGATATACTAGGCTTGCAGCCCGTTGCGAAGCAACCTTGCGCCCCAACGGGGCAATATATCTTAGCCCAATGGCAACGCCTTGGGTTAAAGATTGACGCTATTCTGCTGACTGCGCCCTGAAGGGGCAACATATATATTATATTCGAACTCCGGATTCACATTATATAATAAAATATAATGCATCATCATATTTTATTAAACAGTAATTTAGAATCCTCTACACAAAAGAAAAAAAATAGCTTTTTTGAAACAAGGGATGCAGCTTTTTGAAATCAATCTGCATCAATACAAATAGAGAGTAAACAAAGATGGATGAACAGACGCTGATTACCGAATGTAAACGTGGACAATCGAAAGCTCGCAAAGAGCTTTACGAGCTATATGCCCCTCAGATGATGAGTGTGTGCATGCGCTACGTGGGCGATAGGGAAACAGCTAGAGACATTCTTCAGGATGGATTTATCAAAGTGTACACTAAGATTGACAGCTACACAGGTAGCGGAGCATTTGGAGGCTGGATACGACGCATATTCGTGACCACGGCACTCGAATACCTACGCTCTAGTCAACCCATGCGCATGAACGTAAACATCGACGAGCAGCCAACCATCAGTGACACACACAATGTATCGGCAATATCGAAACTCTCTACCGACGAATTGATGGCTTGCGTAGCCGAACTGCCAAGCGGATTTAGAACCGTATTCAACTTATTTGCCATAGAAGGGTACACACATGCAGAGATAGCCGAAATGCTTGGCATACAAGAAAGTACCTCTCGATCGCAATTTGTAAGAGCAAAAAAAATATTGCAGCAAAAAGTAGAATCATTAATAACAAATGATAATGCAAGATAAAAATAGGGACAAGGATATACTCGACGATTTCAGCCAGTTGATCAGCCAACGTGCCGACCAACACCGCATGCCGGTAGACGCAGCCTGCTGGAGCGAAATAGAGAGCCGTATCAAGCCCAAAACAATGCGCCGGATGCTTTGGCTACTTATGGCAACGGCGGCTTGTACAGGCTTGGTGATATGTATGCTGTTTGTTTCGTACAACAGCAATAACGCATCGATGAGGATGGCTCGCCTAGACGAAAAAAATGACCCCACACCCATCAAGACCGGCTCTACTAAGCAAATAAATATATCAACCGTACCTGCTATTGCTTCCACTATGGGTGGCAGCAAGGCAACTGTCAGCAAAGTAACAGTATCGCCATTGACGAATCATTCGGATAGCGATCCGGTGATAGATCAAAACTCTCTCGTCAAAGGCGATACTGTATTGCTTGCCAATGAAAACAAGAATGAGATCGACAAAGATGACACGAAGGATACGAAAATCAACGACTCGATCCGAAAACCGATGAGCGATAATCTTATCTCCGATTATTACGAACCCTTGTTGGTAGAAAACAAGAAGAAAAACAACAAATGGAATTTAGCACTTCTGGTTTCGTCGGGGGGAAACAACCTATCATCCGATGGCGATGCGGAAACCTTGGCAATGAGCGACATGAATAGTGGAGGTAGTAGTCCTCACTTGGACGATCAGTATAAAAACCTCTATCCTGTCGAAGATTTTACATACAAAAACCATTCGTTGCCTTTGTCTTTCGGGCTGATGGTACGAAAGAATATTAATAAACGATTCGGTATCGAAACAGGCCTTGTGTATACTTACTTGGCATCCGATTTCGAAAAAACGGGAACGCCTCACTACTCTGCCAAACAGCACCTTCACTACCTGGGCGTTCCGCTCAATCTGGTAATCTATGCATGGAACGATCCTAAATGGCGTGTGTACTTGTCGGCAGGGGGAATGATCGAAAAAGGATTGCAACTTAAGTATAAACAAGAAGGTTATATGGGCGACCGTATACGAGCCAGCAACCTCGCCAACAATTGGATAGATGGTGTGCAATGGTCGTTAAACTCATCGGCAGGGGTATCATACAATTTTTATGGTGACCTCAGCTTCTATTTCGAACCACGATACACCTATACCTTCGATAATGCTCAACCGATCAGTATCCGAACCGATAACAAACATTCGTTTGGCATTAGTGGTGGAATACGGTATGAGTTTTAAAGAAATTCAGTTCTGTTTTATAATTATCAAATATATAAGTACATGACAAAAAAAATGTCTGATTATGTTGCCCTTTCAGGGCGTAAGCTCCTATCAGTCCTATACCCGGGGTGTTACCCCGGGCTAGGATATGCTAGGCCTTCAGCCCGCTTTTGCTCTGAAACAACATTTTCCAGAGCGTAGTGTAGCCAAAGGGTAGCATCGAATTAGACTTTTGCCCTGCCTACCTGAAGGGGCAACATAATCAAAACTATATTTCTTGTCATGTACCAAGATCAAATTGACTAATATTTTGCATTACATAACCTTAATTTTATTCATCTATGAAAAAATCAACATTTCTATTGAGTGCCTTACTCTGCCTGTTACTGTTTAGCTGCGGCAACGACTCTGTAACGGAAACAATTACGTACAATGTAAACGAACCTGTAACGATAGATGCCAAAGCGTTTCGCGAATCGGTGAAAATATCTCTCGTTGGACAGCCAATAGAGAAACAAGGCAAAATCTGTTTCCACAATGGCTATCTGTATATTTCCGAATCGGAAAGAGGTATTCACATTATCGACAATCGCAATCCTTCTTCCCCTCAAAACGTGGGATTCATAGAGCTGATGGGCAATGTAGACCTTAGCGTGCGCAACGAGATGTTGTATGCCGATTCGTATATCGATCTGGTATGGTTCGATATCAGTAATCCTGCGCAGCCGGTGTCGAAAGGGCGACTCGAAGGTGTTTTCGAATCAGCACTTCCCTCCACAGACAATTGGTATGTACAGGACTATCAGATGTGTCAAACGGCAAAATCGGAGGGCAAAATAATAGTAGGATGGAATGTGAAAGAACGTACCGAAACAATCACCTATCGCACAGGTAGCTACGGCACTCTAGATTCGAACTACTACACCAGCAACTCAAGCAACAGCGGAAAAGGGGCGAATGGCATCAACGGGTCGATGTCGCGATTTGGATTATACAACAACTATTTGTATACTGTGCTCGACGACCAAATGAATATCTTTGACCTGAGCGGAAACACACCTGTAGCAGTAGGCGAAAAAATGTATGCGGGATGGCGAATCGAAACCATATTCTGCTATCAGGACAATCTATTTCTAGGGTCGCCCACGGGGATGTATATCTATTCGGTAGCAAATCCGTTGCAGCCTGTTCGTCAATCATTTATCCAACATATCTATGGATGTGACCCGGTGGTGGTCGAAAACGATTTGGTATATGTCACTGTGCGCACAGGCAACACCTGCGCACAGAACACAAACGAACTGATCATTTTCGATGTCAGCAATGTAAAAGCTCCCAAACCAATTGCATCGTATGCGATGAAAAACCCGAAAGGATTGAGTATCGACAATGGTGTTCTTTTCTTGTGCGACGATGGACTGAAGATATTCAAAGATGCGCATCAGCCTCAAACGCTAATAGCCAATATGGTGAAACAATATAAAGGCATGGATGGCTTTGATGTGATTGCGTACAACAATACCTTGATGATGATTGCCGACGATGGCTTGTATCAATTCGGATATTCGGATCTGAATAATATTACGCAGTTGAGCAAATTGCCAATCGAGAAGAAGAAGTAAGGTAGAGTATAACTTCAGTACATGACAAAAAAATGTCTTATTATGCTGCCCCTTCAGGGCGTAAGCTCCTATCAGTCCTACCCTCCAAAAAAACAGATGAGGCTGCAACAATTGCAGCCTCATCTTGGTTTATATCTGATCTGGTTTAGAGCGATTTGGTTCTGTTTACGACACGCGAAGCGATTTACCTGCACGCAAGGTCGATTTGGCAGTCATACTGTTTAACGAACAGAGCTTGGAAACTGTTGTGCCATATTTTTTAGCAATGGTGGATAGTGTATCTCCTTTTTGTATGCGGTGATGATTTACCTTGCCCGAAGCGTATTTGTTGGTAACCTTATCGCTGGTGCGGGTTGGTGTGGCTACGTACGTATCGGAAGCTCCTGTGCCTTTACCAAATCGTTGAGCTTTGGCATCGTAGGCAAATGTTTTGGGGGTAATTAAATAACTATCGCGATGACATACCTTGTTGTCGAAGTCTACGATAGCTGTGGGATTGATGGGGCGACCTACATAGCGAAATTCGAAATGGAGATGCGATCCGAACGATCGTCCTGTATTTCCACCCAATCCGATAGGTTGACCCGACTTGATTACTTGCTCTTCGTCGACCAAAAAACCTGAGAGATGTCCGTATACTGTTTCCAAGCCATTGCTATGACGCAATACAAGATAGTAGCCGTATCCTCGTTTTTCGTATTGTTTTACACGTACTTTACCGTCGAATGCGGCATAGATGGTATCGCCTGTTTGCACTTTGAGGTCTATTCCGTAGTGCATACGGCGGCGACGTGGCCCAAAGTTAGATGTTACATGCCCGGTGGTAGGGATCGAAAAATTGCTTAGATCGACTTTGAATGTATCGGGAACGCTTTCGAGCGATCGGTAGGCATTCACATAACGATTGCTCCAGGCTTCGCCATACAATTGTTCTGCGGGTATTTCGTCAGCCGAAAGGATGCGTTCTTCCTGTACTTCTTTGAGTATGGATAAGTCGCGCTTTATCTTTATACCATCGGCGTAAATGTCTTTGGCTCCGAGGAGTGCACTGTGGCGTTGTTTGTAGTTGACATCGGCTCTGTTTTCCGAATCTTGTTTTTGAGCAAAGCCTGTTGTGGATAGTAGAAGAGCGGCTGCTAATGGAAGCAGTTTTATTGTCTTCATTTTTTTGCTCAAGGCTGTTTTGGTTTGTTGCATAATTAAAATCCTATTTTTCGTCAGCCGCATATAAACAGTCGGCAGTCAGTAATTTATAGTCGTATATCTCGTTTTTTGTAAAAAATCGTATCAATTCTACTTCTGCCGACGCAGCAGAGTCTGAGGCATGCACAATGTTTTCTTGCGAACTCACAGAGAAGTCTCCTCTAATGGTTCCGGGTGCTGCTTCGCGTCCGTTGGTAACACCTAGCAATGCGCGCACTACACGTGCAGCATCTATTCCTTCCCAGCATTGCACAATGACAGGCGAGGCTTTCATCGAATCTTTTACTCTCTCAAAAAACGGTTTGCCTTTGAGGTGAGCATAGTGTTCGTCTAGAATGGTGTCGTCTAGTTGTATCATTTTTATTGCTGCCAATCGCAATCCTTTTTTCTCGAATCGAGTGGTAATCTCTCCTACCAATGTCCGTTGAATACATGAGGGCTTTAGTATTACAAGTGTTTTTTCCATTCCGATTCTTTTTACTTTTTAAAATGATAAAAGTCAAAGATAGGGTATTTTTTCGCGCATTACAAAATAGATATTCTTAAAAAAGGACAATTTAACAGCTCTGAAAACATGTTATTAAACAAGTTTAGAGGCATAACAAGCCTGTAACGAAGGCGTTGGTGTGCACGACAACTATTTGCCTGTCAACTTATTAAAACGGTATAATCGGTATCATTTAAGTGACTTCGACCGTCCTCCGAACGTTGCCTCGAACTATATGTCTGCAATAGTTAATTATGGATATAAAATCAGTCTTGGGCGGATTATTCGGTTTATTTGTTTCAAATACTAAGCCCCAACTAAAGTCGGGGCTTGATTTTTGAAAGAGATGTGTTTGGGCTTGCAAGAACTAGGGATTATAAGAGCCAATAAAATTTAAACAGGCTCTTATCCTTTGCGGAAATAAAATCCGCTATCGAATGTTTTCCCATCCGATCCCTGCCCTTCGCTGTTGTGGCAAGAGCCATCGGGTCGCCAAAGGGGATAATCAGACTTCATATCGAGCAAAAAATCGACCAACTGACCTTTTAGTGTGTCTGCATCAGCTTTTATCCACTGACGCAACTGCGCGATATCTTTAATATCTACACCTTTGCTGTTTTCGCTCTCGCGAATAGTCACTCCTTTGTTTACGATCGACGCCCAATGAAAAGGCAATGCTTGATACACAGCATAAAATGATAGTGCTGGAGCTATTTTGACAATCAGGTCGCTATTGTAGGCGGTCAGCCTATTGTCGGCAATCTGCTCTTTGAGCTCACTCATAAGAGCCTCGCCCAATATGGGCAAAATATGCAACTCTTGTGCAATGCTGATATAAGGTACAAACTCGGCGATATCGGTATTGTACGTTACGGGCGAATGCTGCTTGAAAAGCCCTTCGTTGATTAATGGGATTTGGGTCATAGTAGTTGTTTTTGTTCTCTAAATGTTTCTTATCTCTATCGTGCACAGGTGCCGGCAGCCTTTGGGGCGAAGCAATTTGTAAACGACTTGCGAATAGTTTCTAAAAGATAAAGCAGAACAATTTCAATAAATAGAACGAAAATAATATCTAGGGGTTTTGTAAAACAGCTAGCCCCCGACTTTAGTCAGGGGCTAGTAGTTTTATAGTATTGCAAAAGAGGTTTGTATGCAACAACAATCTCCTTTTTTATTTACTTCTTTTCTGCGTTTTGTTCTTGACCGGCAGTCCATATCTTATACTTTATGTCTATGCCTTTGGGGGCAAATACTACAATAGGCAATAGACTGTTGTAGCGAACCATGCGTGATGCACTAGTTACAAACTTGCTGGTTTTTGTATCATCGGGGCTGGCCATTTGTGTAGAAAACACATTGCCTGTGGATGCAAATTCGTAATAGTTGTATCCAAATCCATCCACTATTTTTTCAGATATTTCGCCCATCAATCCGTAGTTGTTGCAATCTACATCCATCGTTTTGCCGGGTATGATTTCAACCTGGTATCCATATTCAACGTCTGAGCCAAGTGAGTCGAGCATAATAACGTGTCGCTCCATTCCATCAACAGACAAAGGATATACTTCCAGATTTTTGATTGCCGAAGCAGTTATTACTTTCTGGATTGGGCTAGTTGCAACATCGGTGGTTGCGCTTTGGGATGTATTGTTTTTACAAGCTGCAAAAGCCAATAGACATCCAATAAATAATGCGATTTTTTTCATAACTATGTTTGGTTTATTATACGTTAGGTAAAGGTATATAAAAAAGTGCAGACTGGTCAAGGTCTACACTTTTTATAGTACTGTTTGATTTTATGGTTGATAGGTTGAATGGTATCTATATATAAACTATTAATTAAAAATATTTACGTTGAAAAATATTTAAGTACACGAAGGTATATATTTTTAATTAACAACAAAAAGGTTAATAGTTAAAAAAATATTTTTTTTATCATATAAGATCTCTCACATCTGTTTCGAGTAGATATACACCCTTGGCATGTGCCGGATGTGCGTATTTAGCATTGAATACATATTCACGATCTAGCACAGGGCTTACGTGGGGTTTGGCTACAAGCTCGCAATGGATTATATCGCCTTGCTTGATGTCTGCATTTACTGAGCTAGATACACGTACCTCAACGAGTGTTGCACTAAATTTGCCGGCTGCTGCTCCCCTGCCTACGTCTACTTGTTGAATAGATAAGACTGTACCTGTCAACTGATAGGTTTGCAGGTTTGCGTTTCAGGTATTGGGTAAGCCTGCCGATGTTTTGGCTGTGCGCGATATTTGTTTGATCATGGTGTATTCGATGCTGGAGGCATCTATTGCAGGGTTGGTTACCTTGGCTTTTTTTACATCTATCACGTATTCGTAGCCTTCTGTGTAGTCGAAGCCGTTGATATGCGAATAGAAATGTTGCCAATCGGTGGCTGTGCCTTCTTTGACCAACATACATTGTTGGGGTGCTTCGCCTATACAATCGCCCTTTTTTGAGGCGATGGTGTATCTTACAATGTTACTCGATGTGCAGGATGACATTGCAAAGACAATGAGGGTAAATATATATATAGATGGTTTCATCGTTGAATTATTTGTAGTTTAAACAAAGGAAGCAGAAAAAAGTTTTGCGAACAAGCAATATTCGATTTTAATATCGAAATTTAAAGTCTCAAGTATTTTTTGTTGCTTTGTTGTCTTGCATTTTTACAGTAAGTACTAAAAGATATTTAATGTCGCATTTTGCTAAGTACATGACAAAAAATACGGTTTTGCTTATATTGCCCTTTGGCTACACTACGCTCCGCCGAACGTTGTTTCAGGGCGCACTCATCAGGATAGTATCCATCTTTACCCAAGGCGTTGCCATTGGGCTAGGATATGTAGCCCCTTCAGGGCAAAAGCGGGCTGAAACAACGTTCGACGGAGCGTAGCGTAGTCAAAGCCCAGCATATCATAGCCCGGGGTATCACCCCGGGTATGGGATCGATAAGTGCTTACGCCCTGAAAGGGCTACATAATCATACAATTCCATTTTTGTCATGTACTAAGCGCATTTTGTTTTAATTAATCGTTCTTATCTACAATATACTGCGCAATGGTGATACAGATTCATGCAATAGAACAATAGATCTACGATCTCAATTCAATCTATCCACATCTTTCACGCCTTTGACAGCTTTGAGTTTCTTCATCAATCCGTTCAACGCACTGGTGTTGGAAAATGTGACCGATATATTACCCTGAAACAAGCCATCGTTGGAGTCGATACTGATCGATCGCATGCTCACGCCCTGTTCTTTGGATATGATAGAGGTCAGGTTGTTGATCACCCCAATATCGTCATTGCCTGTGATGTGGAGGGTAATGGTATAGCTTGATCCCGATCGCCCCGACCATCGAACAGCCAGCACCCGCTGTTGGCGGGAAAGCATATCTTGGGCGTTGGGGCAGGACAAGCGATGTATTTTAATGCCTTGCGACGATACAAAGCCGAATACATCATCGCCATAGATGGGATTGCAGCACTTAGCTATCTTGTATTCTACGCCCGACAGGTTTTCGCCCAACACCAATTCCTCGTTGTTCGACACCACTCTTTCCACCTCAGGAGCTTGCATCACGTACTGATCGGCACTGATAATTTCGTTTCGGTCGTGATATTCGTTCTCTCTGGTTTCGAGGTCGGTATATTGATCCAATACATTGTTTACATCGAGTCTGCCATTGGCAATGTCGATATAAAAATCGGTAATGGTTTTGAATCCCATTTTCTTGATCAGGCGCATCATAACGGCTTCGCTGATCTCCATTTTGTGATTTTTGACCCTGCGCTTCAGTAGTTCTTTGGCTACATCTACCTGCTTGTTGGCCTCTTCTTTGAGACACTGCCGTATCTTGTTTTTGGCTTTGGTAGTGCTCACAAAATTGAGCCAGTCTCGCTTGGGCGATTGGTTGGGAGAGGTGATGATCTCAATCTGATCACCATTGTTGAGCTTGTGACGTATCGACACATTGCGCCCGTTTACCTTGCCCGAAATACACATGGTGCCAATGCGTGAATGAATGGCAAAGGCAAAGTCGAGAATGGTAGCCCCATGAGGCAGGCGATGCAGGTCGCCTTTGGGGGTGAAAACGCATATCTCGTCGTCGTATGAGTCGAGCTTGAAAGCCTCCATCTTGTCGCTCGTGTTGAGGTCTTTATTCTCAAGCACCTCCCGCAGATTGCCCAACCAGTCGTCTACTTTCGATTGGTTTTTGACCCCCTTGTATTTCCAGTGGGCAGCCATCCCGTTTTCGGCTATCTCATCCATCCGTTTGGTACGGATTTGCACTTCTACCCATCGCGACTCCTGCCCCATCACCGTGATGTGGAGTGATTCGTAGCCATTGCTTTTGGGTATCGACAGCCAATCCTTGAGCCGTTTGGGGTTGGGTGTGTATATGTCTGTCACTACCGAATAGGCTTGCCAGCATTCTGCCTTTTCTTTTTCGGGCGATGAATCTACTATGATGCGAATGGCAAAGAGGTCGTAGATGGATTCGAAATCTATCTTCTGCTTTTTGAGCTTATTGTTGATGAACGATATCGATTTCACACGTCCTTTTATATCGTATTTTATGCCCGTTTCTTTGAGTCGAGACTCGATAGGATCGATAAATTCGGATATATATTTATCGCGCAAGCTTTTACTTTCGCTGATCTTATTCTCTATATAATCTTACGATTCACGATCGTTGTATTTAAGGCAAAGATCTTCCATCTCGGTCTTTATCTTGTACAACCCTAGTTTGTGAGCAAAGGATGTGTATATGCTCACTACCTCAAGCACAATGGTCTGTTGAGCGTTGCGATCGAAATTGTTTAGGTTGCGAATCAGATACAAGCGACTGGCTATCTTGATGGGTATCACCCGCATATCTTCGGTAAATGATAGGAGCAGACGCACATAGTTTTCGGACGATATTACTGTATGGTTTGTTTCTATCGAGTTGATATTGATAAGTCCTTTGGCAATGAGGGCTACATCGTCGATAAAAATGGCTCCAACCTCATCCATCGTGATCACATTGCGCTTGGCAGGCAGATAGAGGATAACGCTGATCACAGGTGCGTGCTTCATGTCTATCTCAGTCGACATGATAGCTACCGTGTTGATTATTAATTGCGTGTCGAAATCACATCCCGATTTGAAAGAATAAACGCCCGCCTCGATCGCTTTTTTTACAATCGGGGTCAGTCCCTGCCACTCTTTGTCGGTGACGTATTTTTTGAAACAGTCTTGCAGTTTGGCAAACGTGTGTTCACCATCAAGAGCGTCTTTGTCTATATCATTATTTCCGTTGTGCATAGGACAGAAGAATTTTATACATTGAATAATCAAAGTATAAATGTAGCTTTTTTATTGCAAAAAAGCTAGGTTTGTTTCGACTCTCTGGCCCCCGACTAATGTCGGGGGCTAGTATTGCTCCGCCCCCACCCTTTTTCGTCATTGCAAACAGACAGAGGCAAAGCATCTTATACATATTGGCATCATCCAGAATAATTACCATCGCCTTTGGGCTTGAATGTGAATCGTTTATTGAAGAAAAATTGGCACACGGCTACAAAGCCTGTTGCTCCTAGTTTGGAGATATTTTCCACCGTATTTTTATTGCTCAAATCTATAAAACTGATCCATTCAGATACATAATTATGGATGATATAAACTCCTAGGGGTAGTAAGGTGGAGCTCACTGCTATTCCTACTCCAGCGATGCTGAAGAATGAGACAGCACGCATGAACATATTATCCCGCGTCTTGAATGTGAAGTAGTAATTGAGAAAGAAATTGTTAATGATAGCCATAATACAACCCAAAGGATGAGCTAACCAATAGGGTACACCCAGTGCGTTTCTGAATATGAAGAAGAATATCCATTCTACACAGATTCCCACAACACCAACCATGGCATATTTAATAAATTGATTCTTGGATTTATTCATCTCTTTGGTTAAGTAAAAAAAGCAGTTGCAAAGATATATCTTATTTTTGATGTGGAAACAAAAATAGGTACTCTGTTTTACAATATTTGACAAAAAGACATCACTTGTTATCATAGCAATGGCAATCGACTAAGTGGTCGTTCACATAACCTGTAGCTTGAAGAAAGGCATAGCAAATAGTGGTTCCAAAAAACTTGAACCCTCGCTTTTTCATATCCTTACTCATATTGTCCGACACGTTGGTGGATGCAGGTGCTTCACTCAAGGTTTTCAATTTGTTTTTTATCGGTTTGCCATCGGGTAAAAAGGAGCGGATGTAGGCAGCGAAGCTCCCAAATTGTTTTACTATATCGAGAAAGAGGGCGGCATTGTACACTGTCGATTTTATCTTCAGTCTGTTGCGCACAATGCCTTGGTCGAGCATCAAACGTTCTATATCCTGGGTGGTAAACTGTGAGACTTTGGTGGCATCGAAATTGGCAAAAGCACGTCGATATCCCTCACGCTTGCGCAAAACGGTTATCCAGCTCAGGCTTGCTTGCGCGCTTTCGAGTACGAGAAACTCAAAGAGGGTGTGATCGTCTTGGGTGAGTCGCCCCCATTCGTTATCGTGATAGTCTACATATAGTGGATCGGTACCACACCAAGCGCAACGTGTTATCATGTTTTCTTTATTTTTTATGTAAAGATATAACAAAATAAGGAAAGTTTTTTTATGATAGGGTATTGAAAAAAGTAGCGCAATCTTTGCATATTCCGATTAACATTCACTAAATTTGGAAAAGTGCGTAACCCCACCCAACCTCCCCAAGGGGAGGGGATGGCTGGAGTATGATAATTTAACTTTAAAACAATGCCGCTTTGCGCAACTCCTCCCTTTTGGGGAGGTTGGGTGGGGCTTAAACTGATTTATCATGAGAACATACCAAACACTAGAGATTAAAAACATTGCTATCCTGGGAAACTCGGGATGCGGGAAAACGACTCTTGCCGAAGCCATGCTGTACGAAGCAGGAGTCATCAAACGTCGTGGAAACATTACTTCCAAAAACACAGTGACGGACTATTTGCCGGTGGAGAAGGAATACGGATATTCTGTTTTCTCCAGCATCTTCTCGGTGGAGTGGATGGATCGCAAACTGAACTTTATCGACTGCCCCGATGCCGACGATTTTGTGGGCGATGTGGTGTCGGCTCTCAACGTGACCGATACTGCCCTCATGGTACTCAATGCGCAATACGGCTTGGAGGTGGGCACACTCAATCAGTTGCGCTACACACGCCAGTTGAACAAACCGGTGATCTTTGTGATCAATCAACTGGATCAGGAAAAAGCCGATTTCGAGATGGTAGTAGCCCAACTCAAAGAACGCTATGGCGAAAAAGCTGTTTTGGTTCAATACCCTATCAATCAGGGGGAGGGGTTTAATGCCATAGTAGATGTGATGAAAATGAAACTATACCGTTGGAAACCCGAAGGCGGAGTACCCGAAGAACTTGATATACCTGCCGAAGAGCTTGACAAGGCAACCGACCTACGCCAAAAGCTGATAGAGGCTGCTGCCGAACACGAAGAGTCGTTGATGGAACGCTTCTTTGAGCAAGGATCGCTCACCGAAGAGGAAATGCGATTTGGTATCCGCAAAGGACTGATAGCCCGCGATATGTTTCCTGTGTTTTGTGTCTGTGCCAAACGTGATATGTGTGTGCGCCGCACGATGGAGTTCTTAGGCAATGTAGTGCCTTACGTGGTGGATATGCAAATACCTGTGAACACGGAAGACCAAGAGGTGTTTCCCGATGCGACAAAACCTACCAGCCTTTTCTTTTTTAAATCGACTGTGGAACAGCATGTAGGCGAGATATGCTACTTTAAAGTAATGAGTGGCAAGGTGAAGGAGGGCGACGACCTGATTAATGCCGATCGATTATCGAAAGAACGCATCGGGCAGATTTTTGTAGTAGATGACCAGTTGCGTAACAAAGTAGAAGAAATGGTGGCGGGCGATATAGGTGCTACCGTGAAACTAAAAGATGTGCGCACAGGCAATACGCTCAACGGAAAGGGTACTGATAATCGTTTCGATTTTATAAAATATCCCGAACCTAAATATCGCCGTGCGATTAAAGCAATCAACGAGCGCGACACCGAAAAGATGAGTGAGGCATTGACCCGTCTGCACGAAGAAGACCCAACATGGATTATCGAAAACTCGAAAGAACTGCGTCAGATGATTGTCTGGGGACAGGGCGAGTTTCACCTCAAAACGCTGAAATGGCGTCTCGAAAACGAAGATAAGATACAAATAGAATATTCAGAGCCACGTATCCCCTATCGCGAAACGATTACCAAAGCGGCTCGATCAGACTATCGCCACAAGAAACAATCGGGTGGTGCAGGGCAGTTTGGCGAGGTGCATATGATTGTAGAGCCTTACGTGGAGGGCATACCTGTGCCTGATACGTATAAGTTTAACGGGCAAGAGTTTAAAGTATCGGCTCGCGATGTGCAGACCTACGACTTGGACTGGGGTGGCAAGCTTGTCTTTGTGAACAGTATTGTGGGTGGATCGATCGACAATCGCTTTATGCCTGCCATCGTGAAAGGTATTATGGCTCGCTTGGAGCAAGCCCCGCTGACAGGGTCGTATGCCCGTGATGTGCGTGTGGTGGTGTATGATGGCAAGATGCACCCGGTGGATTCGAACGAGATATCGTTTATGCTAGCGGGGCGCAATGCTTTCTCGGAAGCCTTTAAGAATGCAGGGCCTAAGATATTGGAACCGATTTATGATATTCGGGTTTTTGTGCCTGCCGATTATATGGGCGATGTCATGAGCGATTTGCAAACGCGTCGTGCGGTGATACAGGGTATGGAGAGCAACCGCGATGTGGAAGAACTGAAAGCGCGTGTGCCATTGAAAGAATTGTCGAACTACTCTACGGTTCTCAGTTCGCTGACTCGTGGGCGGGCATCGTTTACCATGAAGTTTTCGGAATACGAACTCGTTCCGTCCGATGTGCAGGATAAGTTGCTCAAAGAATACGAGGTTACTCAGAAGGAGGATTGAGATAATGTGCCAATGAGTAAATTAGCCGATGTGCCAATGTGATAATATGGTAAACCCCGATTGTGTGTGCAGTCGGGGTTTTGAAATCCCTTGAATTAAACCATCGGATTACAATTAGCAATCAACGGAACGAAGTGTAGTTAAATCCGAAAGGGGGGGGAAAGTAAACAATTGTGGAGAAGTTGATGCCTTAGATAAGGCTATGAACAGAAGAGGTACTAAGTTGAGTGACTTAGAAGTGTATACAGTAAGAACCAGTACAGGCAAGAAAATGAATCCCTGCAAGAATTGTCAAGAAACATCAAAAAACACAAAACATAAGCATTGAAAAAATGAAAAAGGAACTTTATTGTAAATTCTTAAAAGATCATAATTATAGTTTATTTCAGTATAATAAGGAGGATGTGAATTTTCTAATAATATTGAATTTATATCAAAAACAAGGCTATACTCTATCAGAAGATTTTGTGGAATTTTTAAGTTTTTTTGCAGATAAAAAATTGAAATATGGATCAGATAGAGAACCAAAAGAGATTGACTTGAGTTCAAAAAAAGTCTTAAAAGATTATCCTAAGTGGCTAATAAATGGGATTTCAAAACAGCATAATTTGAAAGATATAATACCAATAGCAGAAACAGATGATGGATATATGCTTATAGCAAAAGACTCCGATAACTATATCTACGGAATCTATGATCAATTAGTCATATTATATGGAAAAGAATTAATTCAAGGATTAGAAAATATTCTCAAAGGAAAAGAAATGAAAAGAATTTCAGAATAGATTATATAATATTTTATTTTTCATAATGAAGAAAGAAGGAGATTTGTGGAAAATAGGAACATCTAAAAAAGCAGCCTCTAGATATACCCAAAAATATTTGAAAAAAATTGTAGTTGAAATGAAAGTTTTACATTCAGGGGTAGCAGATGCTACTGTTAAATATCTAGAGAATTTAAAAATGAAAGGCTATGAAGCTTGGAAAGACTTTCTTCCACCAGGTAATAAGTGTAGATATTAATAACTAAAATATTATATGGATTTTTCAATAGTAACAGATACAGCGGGGGCGAATGTTGGTGAACTAGCTAAAGAGATAGAAAAACAATTAGAGCCTAAAGTAAATGAGTATTTTACAGATAACAATGTTTCAATAGGTTTTGCTATTCGATGTTTACCAGATTCGTATAATAGAAAATCATTTGTTAGATATACTAAAGCAGATAACTACCTAACAATAGATTTTAGTGTGTCATTGGAAGAATATCAAAAAATGTATAAGATTGAACAGAAATATAATCTAGGTAAATCCTTCTTGTTTTGGTTGGAAAAGGGATTGGATAATAAAAAATTTGTTGAAAATAATCTGACTTTAGATCGAGAAAAGCTTCTAGATAAAATAAAAGAATGGGGACAAGAGATTGGTTGGTTCCTAGATGAAATAGATTGGGGCTCAGACTTGGGTAGATAGGTTTTTAATCTCTCCCCCCCTAAAGTCGAGGGCAATTATTCTCGATGACGCAAATAGAAATGATGGGGGCGGAGATTGCAAATCCGAAAGGGCGGGAAATATAGATAAAAAAAGGAATAAACTAAAAAAAGGAGGTCATTAAAAAATGAGGACAAAACGTGTAAAATTAGAAGAGGGTCAAGTTTATGCTGTACCGCTACCTGACGGAAGCTACACGGTGGCACAATTATATAACCAACACATTATTACTTCAAGGGAATCGGAAGTTACTTTTGGTTTTTTTAATTACAAATTCGATACATTAGAAAAACTTAAAGCTGATTATAATGAATTGGATTTATCAAATCCTTTTTCAATAGCTACTACTAATGGTTATCCGTGGCATTATGGGTGGGTTTTTTTAAGTAAAAACAGTATCAAAACAGAATACAACTACAAAATCGAAATATGTAATTTGGGGTTATTTAAAAAACGTTCAACAGACCCTTTAACTTTTTTAGAGCCTTATTTCGGAATATTACCTTGGGATGAAACTGTAGAAGGTTTCTTTGTGAGGCATTTGCTACCTAATGCAGAAATAAGAAAAGACATCAAGTATATTAAAGATTATTCAACAGAGGAGTTAATCAAATTGTTGGGTAAAACACATATAAAAGTAATACAA
>JAGWCC010001425.1:0-27766 GCA_022651775.1 Drusus annulatus
CAGTAGAGAGGCGACGATTTTTGTTCGCCACCACCGCCTTCACGTATGATGTGAGGATTTCAGACATCTCCCCATGCATATTTTTGGTCTCTCCGTAGTTGAGCCCCTCCATCTGCTGCTGTGGCAGAACTCCATACTCATTGATTGTCTCAATCACATCGGCAAATGAACCACCCTCCGAAAAGTTGAGGCTCCCCGACAAACGAACATACTTAACCGCCTGATCTTCATAGTTTCGACGAACAGTGTACATCTCCGAAAGGTCGTGTTCGCCCTTGCCCATGCGGATTAACTCCGACTCCAAAAAAGCAATCGCCGAGTAGCTCCAGCAGGTGCCACTACTACCCTGATTTTTGATCGAGGTTATTGGGTTAGCCTTGATGGTGGTGAACTCAAAGGAGCTCTTTTTTATCTCAATCTCTTGTGCCCAGCCCCCTATGCTTAGTGATAGCATGGCTGTTAGTAAAATTACTCTTTTCATATCTTATTAGTTTTTGTCAAAATACTCATTCACTGAGTTTTTAAAGTGTGCAACTGTCTCTGCCATTGACACCATTGAGCGTCCGCCAGCAGCATTTTTGTGTCCTCCTCCTTCGAAATATTTGCCAGCAAATTTGTTGACATCAATATTACCCCTAGACCTCAACGATACTCGAATGAAATTGCGTGTCTCCAGAAACATTGCTGACATGTTAACTCCCGTAATCGACAGAGGATAGTTTACAAAACCCTCACTATCACCAATCTGAAAGTCAAACCGCTGCAACTCCTTCTCAGTCAAAGATATGAAGGCAGTGTGGTGCTTGGGAATGGTCTCCATCTTGTTGTTCACAGCATAGCCCAGAAGACGAATTCTATTCTCCGAAAAGCTGTTGTAGACCGCATTGTGGATTGAAGGTACATCAATCCCTCGCTCAACAAAAAGGGCCACTGCTCGATATACATCTGGCGTTAGGCTACTAAAGCTGAAGTTGCCTGTGTCAGTCATCATACCCACATAGAGCGACTCGGAGGCGGACAGATCCAAAACCTCGAGACCAAAAAGTTGCTCAACTAGGAAATTTGGTTGAAGTCCAGGCAGAAAATAATGTCAGCTTCGGCCACCAGTTTTGCCACTCGTCCACTGGTATCCCCTTTGAAGATATTCATCTGGTCAATATCACTCATCCACTCCAAAAAGTAGGGGAATTTGTTTGGCACTATGCTGTGAGCTTCAAAGCCTTGATTTTCAAGCACTCTTCGCCACGCTAACGACGAACCAATGGCATCACCATCGGGGTTGGAGTGAGAAAGGACAACTATTTTTTGCTCTTTGTTTTGCAGTAAACTCCTTAGTTTTTCAACCTCTATTTTGTCAATTTCCATCATCACTCATTTTATTAGCACAAAAGTACAACAAATTTGTTTAATTTTATTCATCTCTGGTGAATCAATATTTCTCGTAAAATATGTTTAACTTTGTAGCTTAATTTTGATTCAAAAATAAGAGTTAAGTATCTCCAAACAATTATTGTCGCTTTTTTTTTGTTTTTAGCGGCATCTTTTTTACCGACAATGCTCACTTTAGCCCGCTAAAGCTCCGCTTGCCGTCAAAAAAGCTACTCGCCAAAAACCTCAAAAAATACGACAATAATTATTCTTCATTACTTATGACTAAGAACGATTTAAGATACGAAACGTTGCAAGTGCATGCAGGACAGAGTCCAGATAGTGACACCCTGTCCAGAGCCGTGCCAATTTACCAGACCTCGGCATTTGTGTTTAAAAGTGCCGAGCATGGGGCTAATTTATTTGCATTGAAGGAGTTTGGCAATATATACACACGCCTGATGAATCCAACCACCGATGTGTTTGAGAAGCGTATGGCTGCCCTTGAGGGGGGGGTTGCAGCTCTGGCTGTGGCTTCGGGTCACTCGGCTCAGTTGATAGCCATTACCAACATAATGCAACAGGGTGATAATTTTGTGTCGAGTCCATATCTATATGGAGGGACCTACAACCAGTTTAAGACCTCATTCAAGAGTTTTGGCATAGAGTGTCGGTTTGCTGAGGGGCTTGAACCAGCAGATTTTGAGCAGTTAATAGACCAAAATACGAAGGCTATTTATGTGGAGAGTATTGGGAATTCCAACTTTTCGATCCCCGATTTTGAGGCCATTGCCAAACTTGCCCATGAGCACGGAATACCGCTCATTGTAGACAATACCTTTGGTGCCGCGGGTTATTTGTGTCGTCCGTTGGATCATGGAGCTGATATTGTTGTTGAGTCGGCGACAAAGTGGATTTGTGGACATGGAACAACGATGGGGGGTGTAATTATCGATGCTGGTCGGTTTGATTGGGGCAATGGCAAATTTTCGCTAATTAGCGAACCATCAGAGAGCTACCACGGGCTGAATATGTGGGAAACTTTTGGTAGTGTAGCGTACATTATAAAGTGTCGTGTTGAGGGGTTGCGAGATCTTGGTCCCTGTATCTCGCCAATCAACTCATTCCTGTTGATCCAGGGATTGGAAACTCTTTCACTTAGGGTTGAGCGTGAGGCGGAGAATGCACTGAAGTTGGCTCACTATTTTGAGTCGCACCCGCTGATTGAGAGTGTAAACTATCCGGGGCTGGAGAGTAGTTGTTATCATCAGGTTGCCAAGGAGTATCTACACAACGGTTTTGGTTGTGTGTTGTCAATAGTGATGAAGGGGACAAAGGCTCAGGCTGTTAAATTTGTTGAGAGCCTCGAGTTGGTCTCTCACCTAGCAAATGTGGGCGATGTTAAGACGCTGATCATTCAGCCCGCTGCCACAACTCACCAGCAACTTAGTGCAGAGGCACTGCAGGCGGCGGGGATTCAGCAGAGCATGTTGCGGATTTCGGTTGGCATAGAACACATCGACGACTTGATTGCAGATTTTGAGCAGGCTTTTGCCTGTGCCCAAACGGTTTGATATGTCAGTGACGGTTTATCATCATAGTGCTCCGTTTATGTTGGAGAGTGGCGAGGTTTTGGAGAGCCTATCAATTGCCTATCACACCTGGGGACAGCAGCGAAGTGGCAATACAATCTGGGTCTGCCATGCACTGACTGCCAACTCCGATGTGGCGGATTGGTGGCCACACACGGTGGAGAGGGGGCGTTTTTTAGACCCCGATGAGTATTTTATTGTCTGTGCAAATATTTTAGGATCTCACTATGGTACCACTGGGCCATTGAGCATCAATCCTGCGACGGGAAGCCCCTATTTTGGCAATTTCCCAATTTTTACCATTCGTGACATAGCGGCTGCTAATCTTTTGTTGGCTGACCACCTTGGAGTGGAGCGGGCTATGGCAGTGATTGGTAGTTCGATTGGCGGGTTTCAGGCTATGGAGATGGCGTTGATCAGACCCAGTTTTGCTGGAGCTTTGGTGTTGATTGCCACCTCTGCACGTGCCTCTGCTTGGGCGATTGGCTTCAATGAGTCGCAGCGGTTGTGTATTGAGGCAGACCAAACGTTTGGATCAAGTGTCAATACAGCAGGTATGGCAGGCATGCGTGCAGCACGGTCGGTTGGGCTTTTGAGTTACCGAGGATCTGTGGCATATAATGCTACACAAACAGATGATGAGTCTGATAAGGTCTTGGGTTTTAGGGCTGCCAGTTATCAAAGATATCAGGGAGATAAGCTGTGTGCACGTTTCAATGCCTACTCCTACTACCGTCTTACCCAGGCATTTGACTCTCACAATGTTGGCCGAGGTCGTGGAGGTGTTGAGCAGGCCTTGAGTGGGGTGGATTGCCCTGTTATGGTGGTGGGGATTGGGTCGGATATTATTTTCCCCCTCTGCGAGCAGCAGCTTTTGTGTGACAGTATCTCGGGGGCTCAGCTCGAAGTTCTGGATTCGGAGTTTGGGCATGATGGATTCTTGGTGGAGCACGAAAAATTGAATCAGATTTTGGTTCCGTTTTTTAAGAAACTGTTTAATTTTGTTAACGAAATTATTTTATAGCTATTTCTTGTTGATTTTCGAGTCGTAGAAGAGATGAATAGTCAGCCTATTTAACGATTCTTTGAGTTGAAAATCGCGGAAAAGAGTAGAAAGAAATGAAGTTCATAATTTTAAGGAGTTTCTAAGACTCATAAGTAGCGATTTTAGTTTTTCATAGTTTATTCTATATTTTTTTATTTAACTTTACAACAGCATAAATAGACAATATTTTAGAGATGAAATTACCAAAAACGGTTAATGTTTTACTATTAGGCTCAGGTGGAAGAGAGCATGCTTTTGCGTGCAAAATTGTGGAGAGTGGACGGGTGTCGCGGTTATTTATTGCACCGGGTAATGCGGCGACAGCATCGCTTGGCACAAATGTGGATATGTCGCCTACCAATTTTGGTTCTATTGGTCAGTTTGTGAAAACTAATAATATAAATTTGGTGGTGGTTGGGCCAGAGGAGCCGTTGGTGAATGGGATTTACGACTATTTTCGTGATGACGATGTGCTTCATAATGTTCCAGTTATTGGCCCCTCAGCAGATGGTGCACGGCTTGAGGGGAGTAAAGACTTTGCTAAGGCATTCATGGCTAGGCATAGTATACCCACAGCAGGATATTTGACAGTCAATCAGGGCAATATTCAGCAAGGGTTGGAGTTCCTGGGTGGGTTGAAGCCCCCATACGTGCTCAAGGCAAATGGATTGGCTGGAGGAAAGGGCGTTGTGATTGTTGATCAGTTGGAGGCAGCACAAAGTGAGCTGATGCAGATGATCCAGGGTAAGTTTGGAGCGGCTGGGAGTAGTGTTGTGATAGAGGAGTTTTTGAAGGGTGTTGAGTGTTCTGTGTTTGTGGCCACTGATGGGGTTGATTTTTGTGTTCTGCCTGTGGCAAAAGATTATAAAAGGGTTGGAGAGGGCGATATGGGTCCCAATACAGGTGGTATGGGTGCGGTCTCGCCGGTGCCGTTTGCGGACCAGGTGTTTATGGATAAGGTCAGAAGTCGGATTATTGAACCAACAGTCCGAGGGCTCAAGAGTGAGCAGATCACCTATAAAGGTTTTATATTTATAGGCTTGATGTGTGTTGATGGAGAGCCTTTTGTGATAGAGTACAATGTTAGAATGGGTGATCCAGAGACAGAGGTTGTTCTGCCCAGGGTTGAGTCGGATATCATTGAATTGTTTGAGAATATGATAAATGGCTCTTTGGCTGGATATGAGTTGCGGATCAGACCAGAGGTTGCCGTTACGGTTGTGATGGTGTCGGGTGGCTATCCCAATGAGTACTCTAAGGGTTTGGAGATTTGTGGACTAGAGTTGGTGCAGGAGAGCACTGTTTTTCACTCTGGAACGCTGCTCAAGGCAGATCGGGTTGTGACCAATGGTGGTCGCGTGCTGGCAGTCACCTCTCTGGGGTCAACTATGGAGCAGGCACTGAGCCGAAGTTATAAAAGTGTAGATATGATAGAGTATCAGGGAAAATATTTTAGACGAGATATTGGTCAAGATTTACGACCAGTGGTGAGACGAACAAGAGTAGTTAAAAAGAAAATTTAAGTTGATAGAATTATGAAAAATAGAGTGTTGTTAATGATCCTAGATGGTTGGGGTATTGGAGACCACAAGCGTGATGACGTTGTTTTTACGGCCAATCCCGAGTATATTATGAACCTTGAGAGGAGCTGTCCCCACTCACAACTCTTGGCCAGTGGCGAGAATGTGGGTCTGCCAGATGGGCAGATGGGTAATTCGGAGGTTGGTCACCTCAATATTGGTGCGGGAAGGGTTGTGTATCAAGATCTGGTGAAGATCAACTTGGCATGTCGTGATAATTCAATTATGGAGAATCCAGAGATTGTGTCTGCATTTAGCTACGCCAAGAGCAGTGGCAAGCGGGTGCATTTCATGGGTTTGGTTTCGGACGGAGGAGTTCATAGCTCTCTGGATCACTTGTTGAAATTGTGTGATATCTCTAAGGCATATGGTATTGAGGATACGTTTGTACACTGTTTTATGGATGGGCGAGATACGGATCCGAGAAGTGGAAAGGGATTCTTGGAGCAGTTGCAGTCCCACCTAGACCAATCAGCGGGAGTTATTGCCTCGGTTGTGGGTCGCTACTATGCCATGGACAGGGATAAGCGTTGGGAGCGGGTGAAGGTTGGTTATGATCTGCTGGTGAATGGTGTTGGTGAGCAGGCACAGGATATTATTAAGTCGGTTCAGAACTCTTATGATGCAGGGGTAACAGATGAGTTTATTAAGCCACTGGTCAGGGTTGATGAGCATGGAGAGGTTGTTGGTACGTTGGAATCGGGAGATGTGGTGATTTTTTTCAACTACAGAAACGACCGTGCAAAGGAGATTACCTCGGTGTTGACCCAAGCGGATATGCCTGAGTTTGGAATGAAGACTATTCCGTTGTACTACTGCACGATGACCCCTTATGATGCTAAATTTGAGGGACTACATGTGATTTTTGATAAGGACAATGTTAGCAACACATTGGGAGAGTATATCTCGGCTCAAGGGTTGACTCAGTTGCGAATTGCGGAGACGGAGAAGTATGCCCACGTTACGTTTTTCATGAATGGAGGGCGTGAAGATGCTTTTGAGGGTGAGGAGCGTATTTTGGTGGCATCTCCAAAGGTTGCTACCTATGATCTGCAGCCAGAGATGAGTGCTTTTGAGGTGAAGGATAGGTTGGTGAGTGCTATAGAGAGCCAGAAATTTGATTTTATTGCTCTGAATTTTGCAAATGGCGATATGGTTGGTCATACGGGGGTCTATGAGGCGATAGTTAAGGCCGTGCAGACAGTTGATACATGTGCCCAAGCTGTGATTGAGTCAGCCAAACTGAATGGTTATGAGGTTATTGTGATTGCGGATCATGGCAACGCCGACCATGCACTGAATGCTGATGGATCGCCAAACACAGCCCACTCACTCAATCCTGTACCAATTATTGTTGTCTCGGACCGGGTGAAAAGTGTTGATGCAGGGGTTTTGGCAGACGTTGCTCCAACTGTGTTGAAATTGATGGGTCTCGAGCAGCCTACAGAGATGAATGGCCGGGTGCTGGTGAAATTTTAATCAAAATATTTGCTAGGAGTTTGTGTTTTATATAATTAATGTATACATTTGTAGCCCCGATTGTTGACTATTTGGTAGTTGATAGGGGGTAAAAAACTTAAAAATTTAAAGAAATGCCTGTAAAAATTAGATTGGCACGTCATGGTAAGAAGGGTTACGCTTTCTACCACATCGTTGCTGCAGACAGCAGGGCGCCACGTGATGGTAAATTTATTGAGAAGATTGGAGTCTACAATCCGAACACTAATCCTGCCACCATTGACCTCTGTTTTGAAAAAGCACTAGGTTGGTTGGAAAAGGGCGCACAACCCACCGACACATGTAGAGCGATCCTCTCATACAAGGGGGTTTTATACAAAAAACACCTTTTGGGTGGAGTAAAGAAGGGTGCATTTACCCTTGAGCAAGCAGACGAGAAGTTTGCAACGTGGTTGTCATCAAAGGGCGAACGTATTGACGCTAAGGGTAATAAAATTAGCGGAGATAAGCAGGCTATTGAGACAGCTCGTATGGCTGAAGAGACTCGCATCAAGCAAGAGCGTGGCAAGGCAGTTGCAGCAAAGCGTGCAGCACTAGTTGCAGCAAATGCTCCAGTTGTTGAAGTTGTTGAAGAGGCCGTTGTTGAAGAGGTTGCTGTTGAACAGACTCCAAAAGAGGTAGTAGAACATGTTGTTGAGCATGTAAAAGAGACAGTGGCTGAAGTAGTTGCTGCGGTTGAAGAGAAAATTGAAGAGGCAAAAGCTGATGTTCATGCAGTTGTTGAAGCGATTAAAGAGGCTGTTTCACCTAAGACAGAGGAGTAGTTTTTGCTTTTGGTCTTGAGGACATTTTCTGAAGGACTGAGTTAGTTAAAATCTATTTTGTGATATGAAAAATTTGGTGTTGGTGGGTCGAGTTTCCAAACTCTTTGGAGTTGGAGGAGATGTTGTAGTGACTCTTTTTGACCATTTTCCAACCAAATTAAATTTGGGGAATCCCCAGTTTGTCAAGATTGACAATCTGGAGGTTCCTCTTTTTATTGACACCTTTGAGCGTCGTGGGCGTTCGGGTGCTGTTATTGGTTTTGCTGATATTGACACCCAGGTGCGGGCTGAGGAGTTGGTGGGGTTGGAAATTTTTATGCGTTTGGGCGAGCCATCAGGTATGGCAGCCGAACCAAAGAGCGATGATGAGCTCTATTTTGAGGATTTGGTTGGTTTCAAAGCTAGCCTTGAGGGAGGGGGAGTTGTTGTTGTGGGGGAGATTGAGGAGTTTGTGGATAGTGAGTTTAATCCACTGTTCAGAATTTTGGTTGATGACAAGGAGGTGTTAGTTCCTGCTGTTGAGGAGTTTATAGTTTCTTTTAATGAGGAGCACAAGACCATTGATTTTTCTGTTCCTGAGGGACTTTTGGAGTTGTATCTTGGTTCCCCTGGGGTGTAATTTCGATTCTTTATTGTAATTCAACAATTACTTTTGTATATTTGTGTTGTATAATGGTCAGGATAGTAATATTTTCTGTTTCGAATTCGTTTGTGTTGTGTACTATAAGTGGTGAATAGTTGTCCAAAACTAACACTAAAGAGAGATATTATGGCTAAGAAAGAGGTTGATTCGGGTAGGTACAGCGGTTTAGAGATTGCTAATTATTTTGTGGATAGGGCTTTGAGCGATGGGAAAGTTATTAGTAATATGACAGTTCTGAAGATGATTTTCTTTGCTCAGGGATTGGGATATAAGTACTTGGGTTATAGGTTGATTAAGGATCCGTTTTATGCTTGGAAATTGGGGCCTGTGGAGAAGAATACCTACAATGCTTTTAGAGAGTATGGAGGGCTGAGGATAGGAAATGTGACAGGAAATCTTTGTACAGTTGAGGATAACGAAAAATTATTTTTAGACAAAATTTTTAATCAGTTGATCAACTTAAATCCATTTTTACTGAGTGACATCACCCATGAGGTGGGTTCTCCTTGGTCGAATACTATTCCTGATGCTATTATCGATGAGGACATTATTAGAATTTTTTATACTCAAGATAGATAATAGCTGTTTATGAGTGCAACTGATGATTCAGAATTATTAACTCTTCCTAACGAAGAATGGGCAGAGACAGGTGATAGATACGTAGCCCTAATAGATATTATGGGATTTACGGATAGAATTTTGAGAGACAATCATACAACTACTCTCGAAACACTTAAGAAGTTGTCCGAGATTATCAAAAACTCTATAGATAAAGTTGGGTCAGTGTATATTAAATATGTTCAATTTTCTGACAGCACATTTATTTTCACTAGGGACAAGTCTAGGGAGTCTTTTGGAGGGCTTCTAAAAACAGTTTCTATTATTATTCGTGAGTCTCTCAAGTTGGAGATCCCAATTAGAGGTGCAATTTCCTATGGTGAAATAACTGCTAACTTTGAGTCAAATATATATTTTGGGCAGCCCATAGTAGATGCATACTTTTTGGAAGGTCAACTTATTCAGTATTATGGTGTTTTATTACATCATAGTGTCGATAAGATTATTAGTGATGAAAATTATTTGATTGAAGAAAGTTTACATCATTCTATTGTTGAATGCAAGACGAGCATGAAGAAGATGGATGTAATTCACTCAAATTTGAATTGGGCTTTTGATTTTGAGATGCTACTGAGTGATTATGAATCAGCAAAGGAAAATTTAAAAATAATCAGGCTCAACGTCTCTGGAGAGCCACGCAAGTATATTGATAATACAGAGAATATGCTAAAGAGGTTCAAAAAGCATGAAACAAAAGTGAAGGCGAAATTGAAACTCAAGGATAGTTAGTTGTTCTTTTTACAATTTTTTGTTGACAGATTGCTTACCCGATCTGTTTTTTTATTTTTAAAAAGTACTTTATGAAGGTAGTAGTAGGGATGTCCGGCGGGGTGGATTCGAGTGTTGCAGCGTGGCTTTTGAAGGAGCAGGGGCATGAGGTTGTGGCACTTTTTATGCGTAATTGGCACGAGACTACGGGTACGCTGTCGGGAGATTGTCCATGGGCTGATGATCAGGTTTTTGCGGAGTTGGTTGCTAAAAAACTGGATATACCCTTTCATTATGTCGACCTTAGTGAGCAGTACCGTGAGCGAGTGGTAGATTATATGTTTGCCGAATATGAGAAAGGGCGTACCCCCAACCCTGATGTTTTGTGTAACAGAGAGATAAAATTCGATGTGTTTCTAAAGGAGGCACTTAGACTTGGTGCGGACTATGTTGCTACTGGGCACTACTGTCGTCGCGAGGTTGAGTTGGTTGATGGCGTGGAGGTTTACAGGCTGTTGGCGGGTGTTGATGGGAATAAGGATCAGAGCTATTTTTTGTGCCAACTCTCGCAGGAGCAGTTATCTAAATCGCTGTTTCCGATTGGCGAATTGTTGAAACCTGAGGTTCGCAGAATTGCTGTTGAGCAGAAATTAGCCACTGCCGAACGTAAGGATTCGCAGGGTATATGTTTTGTGGGCAAGGTAGATTTGCCAATTTTTTTGCAGCAAAAATTGAGTTCCAAGACAGGGGATATTGTTGAAATTTCGGCGGATTGGAGTGGATATTCTGATCAGAGGGCTTCTGAGTCGGTGGGCGTGGAGTACCTGAGTATTCCAGTAAAGTATTGTGTTGGTGATGGTGTAGTTGTGGGACAACATGATGGAGCCCATTTTTTCACAATTGGGCAGCGAAAAGGGCTGCTTGTGGGGGGAAAGGCCCAGCCACTTTTTGTTATCGCAACAGATGTTGATGCTAATGTGGTCTATGTTGGTCAGGGGCAAAATCATCAAGGGCTTTATCGCCGCGGACTCCACATAACTGAACAAGAGATGCACTGGATTAGACCGGACTTGGCGATACAATCAGGTGAACATAAGGAGTTTATGTTTAGAATACGCTATCGCCAGCCGCTTCAAAAAGGCACGCTATTTTTGACCCATAATGGTGCTTACATTCTGTTTGATGAGCCCCAAAGAGGGGTCACCGCAGGTCAATTTGCGGCTTGGTACAGCGGAGATGAGTTGATTGGCTCTGGAGTTATAGACCAATAAGTAGTAGAAAACAGTTACTAACGATATATTATCAATTACTCTTCATTACTTAGTCATAAGTTGGAATATTGCAATTTCACCCCCCGATACATCGACACTTGTCACCAGGGGCCCTTTGAACTGCTTCCCTGCTTGGTCAATCCACACACCTCGGGGTAGGCGTACTATTCGCTTGTTGATGTTGTCAACTACTGGAGCCACCAAATATTTGCTTCCCAACATAAACTGATCGTTGCAATCAGCAAAACCACTACGTGGGAATTGATACTCCATGTGTCGTATTAATGGCTCTGCGGTTTTTGATGCCTCCTCAAGTGTCTCATTTATATACTGCTGCATCTTGGTTCGGGTGTTCATCACGGCCTTCACTTGATCACGAAGTGTTTGGCTGCTTATTCGCCAAGGTGCAAAGTTGACACTTGTAATGGGTAACAGTGCCGAGAGTTGGAGCGAGCGAGTCATTAGTAGCTCATCTTTGAAAAGTGACTGAACCTCACTGCGTTGTGCAATCAAATGGGAATAGGGGAATCCAATCAAACCAGCCGAGATTATGTCATTCAGGTCGCTCACTAGTGCACTCCACCCATCTGTGCGATTGTTGCTCTGGATACAGTTCACTCTGCCAGAAAGTTGATATAGTGCACTGGGTAGAAATTCGCACAGATCAACCCCATCACCCAACTTAAGCCACTCGTTCATGAATTGCGATGTCTGACCTTTTTGATCGAGGTAGGGAAGAATTGCCCGACAGTCGAATCTAAACCCATCTACACCATAGCTAGATCTCAGTGCTTCGAGCCGCTCCTTTACCTGAGCACCTTGACGGTTGGCTCTGATATCTATGCAGGCGTTGAAACCACCCTCACTCTCCACAATCAGGGGCTTGTTAGCCTCTTGAACAATCAGCTCACCCTGCTTGAGTGCTGTCATGTAACCTCTTCCCGCGGCAGCTATAAATGGGGTCACTGTTAACATCACCTTAAAGCCCAACTTGTGTAGCTTCTGAATCATCTGCTCGGGGTGAGGATAGAAGAGAGGGTCGAAATCAAATCGGCTACCCGGGGCACGCCACCCCTCAGAGATTATGATAGTGCCACATGGAAATCCCTCCTTGATAACTCTTTCGGCATACTCCTCGATCCCTTGTTGGTTGTGGTCATATCCAAACTCAATCCGTGTCTCATATAGTGGTCCAGAGAAGAGCTCTAGGGCTGGCTTAGTCCCTGTTGGTGGGAAGTTCTTGTGGCAACATACTAAATAGGCTTCTCTAAGTGTTTTGCCACCCTTTTGAACCTCAACTTGCTCCCAATTTGAGCCAATTGTGAACTGCTCTGGGCTAAAATCAATCTGCATCTGTTCACGGCTCCACACGTATCTACCCTCGCTGGAGATCAGCATTGAGCAGGTGAAACTGCCACCTGAGGAGTATTGGTTGGTGAGAGTTGAGAATGACTTTAAGAATGGTTGGGTTGGTGTGTCACTAACAAAAACTCCCCACCATTTTTCACCCTTAACGCTCTCCACTCGGGTTGTGTATTGAGTGGCGGCCCATGAGGTTGAACTCACAAAAAGGAGCACTGTTAGCACCATTAATATATCTCTACGCATGGTCATATTTTAAATTATTATCTTCATCAGCGAGCTAAACCACACCACTTGTGCTCCAAATAGTGGATCTGCAATCAATTTATAATCATCGAATAGCTGCTCGGTGAGTGCCTTATATTGCTCCATACTCTCTATCTCTATCAAGAGTGAGTATGTAAAATGGTCCACAGCGTCGATTGAAAGAACTCTACTTAGAGAGGTTTGCGAGTAGCCTTGTTGTTTCAGAAATGGAACATAATCGCTACTCATAAGCTCCAACCAGCGAAGGTGTACCGCGGCATCAACAACAAAAGTGTGGTTTAGTTTATACATGTTTTTTCCAAATTTGGCACAAGATAGTGTAATTTAGTGCCAAATAAAAATTCCTAAAAATTTTCAGTAACTTACAATAATTGTTAACAGTAATCAGTAGACAATATTGGCCAAATATTTCCGTTATACAAACCTACATAAAAATGTCGCCCATCTCTTTTTTTGTCTAACAGTGAAACAAAAAAGGGAAAGGGTGCGTATTATCTTTGTAGCTAAAAATAGAATCTAAAAAATGAGACAGTTAAAAATAACCAAATCAATTACCAATCGTGAGTGCTTCGCTGGATAAATACCTGCAAGAGATTGGTAAAGAGGACTTGATCACGGTTGAGGAGGAGGTAGAGTTAGCCCAGAGAATCAAAAAGGGAGATCAGGAGGCTTTGGAAAAGCTAACCAAGGCCAACCTGAGGTTTGTTGTCTCTGTAGCAAAGCAGTACCAAAATCAGGGACTTAGTCTTCCTGACCTTATCAATGAGGGCAATTTGGGGTTGATCAAAGCGGCAGAAAAATTTGATGAGACCCGTGGTTTCAAATTCATCTCCTATGCTGTTTGGTGGATCCGTCAGTCAATTCTTCAGGCTCTGGCAGAGCAGTCAAGGATTGTGCGTCTGCCGTTGAATCAGGTTGGGTCGCTGAATAAGATTAATAAGGCATTTGCCCGTTTTGAGCAGGAGAATGAGCGTACACCATCGCCCGAGGAGTTGGCAATTGCCCTGGATTTGCCGAAGGAGAAGATCACGGACACGCTTCGGGTTTCGGGTCGCCATGTTTCGGTAGATGCTCCGTTTGCTGATGGTGAGGACAATAGCCTTTTGGACGTGTTGGTAAATACAGATTCTCCAAATGCAGACCGGGGATTGATCAATGAGTCGCTGGGCATCGAGGTTGAGCGTGCTTTGGCTACGCTTACTGATAGGGAGAAGGATATTATAAAGTATTTCTTTGGGATTGGCACCTCCGAGATGACTCTTGAGGAGATCGGAGAGCAGTTTGGGTTGACTCGTGAGCGAGTTCGGCAGATCAAAAGAAGGCAATTCGTCGCCTGCGTCATAGCTCTAGAAGTAAACTTTTGAAGACATACTTGGGTTAGTACATGGGCTTTTAAGGCAGGAGCTAGAGATAGTAAACTAGAGATAGCAAACTAGAGATAGCAAAATAGCAAAGGTTGGAAAGATCACTCTTTCCAACCTTTGCTATTTGTTGCAGAAATCACTTAAAACTTTGTGATCCCCATAATCTCTCGTACATCGCTCAAGGTCGCCATTGCACTAGCGCGTGCTCGTTCTGCACCATCGCCCACAACCTCACGTAGGTAGCTAGAGTTGTTGCGAATGTCCTCAATTCGTTCGCGAATAGGGCTTATGGTCAAGATGATATCCTCAGCTAGTTGCTTTTTCAAATCTCCATATCTAATCTGACAAGAGGCATACTGTTGTCTGAAAAAATCGAGTGTGTCGGGCTCTGAGACTACACTCATAATCGTGAACAGGTTTGCAATAGGCTCGCTAACAGCCGAATCCATCGTCTGAGGACCAGCATCGGTCACGGCTGACATCACCTTTTTGCGAATCACCGCATCACTATCCACAAGATACAACCCATTGCCCTCGCTCTTGCCCATCTTGCCCGAACCATCTAGACCTGGAATTTTGACAAGCTCTGCTCCAAAGTTATAAGGCATGCTCTCGGGAAAGTACTCAACCCCATAAATTGTGTTGAAGCGGCGTGCAAATTTGCGTGTCATCTCAAGGTGTTGCTCCTGATCCTTGCCCACAGGAACCCGGGTGGCACGGTGCATCAAAATATCTGCCGCCATCAGAACCGGATAGGTCAGAAGCCCCGCATTTACATTCTCGGGGTGTTTGCGGATCTTCTCCTTGAATGAGACGGTCCTCTCCAACTCCCCAACATAGGCGTGCATAGAGAGCAGCAGTGACAATTCAGCCACTTGGGGCACATCGCTCTGCACATAGATTGTTGCAACATCTGGATCTAGTCCCGCCGCCAAATACTCCGACAACACATTCAACACATTGGTGTGCAGACTCTTTGGGTCGGGGTGGGTGGTGAGCGAGTGGTAGTCCGCTATAAAGAAGAAACACTTTGCATCGTGCCGCATCTTCACAAAGTTGCGAAGCGAACCAAAGTAATTACCCAGATGTAGTTGCCCTGTTGATCGTATTCCACTTAAAACTATATCCATTGTTATCAATTTAGTAATGGTGACCTCACTTAAGAAACTGTTTAAATTTATGAACTTCATTCTTTTCTGCTCTTTTTAGTGCTTTTCAACTCAAAGAATCGTTAAATAGGCTGGCTATTCGCCTCTTCTTTGGCTCGAAAATCATCAAAAAATGAGCTATAAAATAATTTCGTTAACAAATTTAAACAGTTATGGTAAACTTCTGAAACGCAACATATCCATCACTCCAACCGCAGGGAAAGCAACCGCAAATAGGTCGGGGCGTTGTGCCATACAAGCACCCACAAGTAGCCCACCATTAGAACCGCCTGCAATTGCCAGCTTCTCCTTCGATGTGTAGCCCTTTGCAATCAGATACTCCGCTGCGGCAATAAAGTCATCAAACACGTTCTGTTTCTTGTCCAACATTCCTGCTTCGTGCCACTTCTGGCCATACTCACCACCCCCTCTAAGGTTGACCATCACATATATACCACCCTGCTCCATCAACATTATATTGGACGGATTGAAACTAGGTGTTAGATTGATATTGAAGCCACCATATCCATAGAGATATAGAGGATTTTTGCCATTGAGCTTCACGTCCTTGCGGTGAACAATAAACATTGACACCTCGGTTCCATCTTTGCTTGGATAGAATACCTGCTGGGTGGTGTATAGTTCTGGGTCAAACTTTAGTTCGGGTTTACGATACACTTTGCTCGTGCCCGATTTAAGATCATAGCTATATGTTGTTGCTGGAGAGGTGAAACTGCTCATTGAGTAGAACGTTTGAGTGGTCTCCAATTTACCATCAAATCCAGACGCAGTGCCGATACCAGGCATCTCAACTGCACGAACCAAGGCACCCTTCATGTCATGCTGATAGACCTTTGTCTGAGCTTTCTCTAGATATGAGGCCATGATGTATCCTCCAACTGCCGAACAACTTTCAAGCAATTTGTTGGGATTCTCTCCAATCACATCCTTCATCACCGGTAGGGCTTCTGCCAGGTTAATCTCAACAAGGCGATAGTTTGGAGCGTTGTCATTTGTTAGAATCAATGCCCTATCATTGCGACAGTCTATGACCGCGTAGTCATACTTAAACCCTTTGATCAACACCTTGAATCCATCACTAGATTCTTTCTGGCGGAACAAAATTTCGCTACCCGAGGTGCCCTCCGAACTGGCAATAAACAGATATTTGCCATCTTCGCTCTCAGCTGCATGGAAATACCTCAGCGGGTGCATCATATCGGCATAGATCAGCTTGTCTGCACTCTGGGGCGTGCCTAGAGCATGATAGTAGACCTTTTGGAACTGGTTCTGTGACGATAGCTCACCACCCTTAGTTGGCTGGTCATATCTGCTGTAGTAGAAACCCTTTGAGTCCATAGCCCAACTGGCCCCCGAGAATTTAACCCAACTGATCTTGTCACTCATCAATGTTTGGCTCGCTATATCCATCACTTGGATCTCCACCCAGTCCGATCCAGAGGCCGAGGTTGTGTAGGCTACATATTGATCATTCTCTGAGAACGAGACACCAGCCAGGGCAACGGTTCCATCTTCTGACAAAGTGTTGGGGTCTAGAAATACCTTGGTCTCAAGAGCCTCAAGCCCTTTTTGATAGTAGAGAACACTTTGGTTCTGGAGCCCGTTGTTCTTAAAGAAGAAGTAGTACTCACCAACCTTTGTCGGAGCACCCTCTTTGGGAAAGTCCCAAAGCTGAGTTAGTCGCTTGTGGATTGCTTGTCGGTAGGGGATTTGTGAAATAAAATCATTGGTAACTGCATTTTGTTCGCTAACCCAGGTTGCAGTCTCTGCCGAATTGTCGTCCTCCAACCATCTGTATGGATCTGCCACAGTTGTGCCATGGTAGTTGTCCGAAGTGGCATCAATTCTGGTCTGGGGGTAGGGTAGAGTTTGTATCTTCATTTTTTTACTGCTCTTGCAACCGATTGCTGCCATGCTCAATAGAATGACAGAGGTTAATAGTAGAATTTTTCTCATTGGTTGTTGGTTTTTTGTTATTCCCTGCTGTTGTGAATAAAGCGTTGTTGGCTGTTGTTGAGGTAAATAAGCTTTGTTGATCTGCAGCCAAGCCACTCCTAATCCCAACAAAGGTATGAAGTTTTTGTCTGTAATAAAACTATGTGGTGTGCATTTCTCTTTTTTTTAGTAAATTTGCGACTAAAATTCTCTATGAAGATCTATTATTTTGAACAACTGGCATCAACAAATGACACAGCTGCTGATCCAAAGTACAGGCATGCAGATGTTGTGGTGGCCGAGTTTCAGACCTCTGGCCGCGGTCAACGTGGCAATGAGTGGCAAAGTAAGCAGGGCGAGAATTTGACCTTTTCGATGGTTGTTGAGCCGCAATTTTTGCCTGCGGAGTTTCAGTTTTCGCTGCTCCAGGTTGTTGCATTGGGGATTTGCGATGCGTTGAACGAGTTTGGGATTGAGGCCTGCATCAAGTGGACTAATGATATCTATGTTGGAGACAGTAAGATTGCGGGGGTCTTGATTGAGAATGACATCTGTGGCGAGAATCTGTCACGCAGTATTTTGGGTATAGGGCTCAATGTGAATCAAACTGTTTTCGATCCAATGCTACCAAACCCAACCTCAATGGCAATAGTGTTGGGAGATGTGCTGGAACGTGATGCTGTCCTTAAGTCTGTGTGTAGCTCGATCTTGAAGCGTTATGATCTTCTAGAGGCCGATTTGCTCAAGGCCAAGCAGAGCCAAACCAAGCCTTCTGGGTTGCAGAGTGATTACCACAACCGGATCTATCTTTTGGACACACCAGCAACCTTTCGACTACCAACCACGGAGCTGTTTAGGGGCACAATTAGATCTGTGTCACCGTCGGGCGAGCTCGCAGTGGAGCATGGAGATCAAACCTTGCACAACTATTTTTTTAAGGAGATAGAGTTTGTAATCGGTTCAAAATAAAAGATGTAAGTAATGAAGAATAATTATTGTCGTATTTTTTTGAGGTTTTTAGTGAGTAGCTTTTTTGACGGCAAGCGGAACTTTAGCGGGCTAAAGTGAGCATTGTCGGTAAAAAAGATGCCGCTAAAAAACCAAAAAAAGCGACAATAATTGTTTGGAGTTACTTAAATGCGATTAAGAGCAGAAAAGAATGAAGGTCATAAATTTAAACAGTTTCTAAGAAACTGTTTAAAATTTTTAACTTCGGTCTTTTCGTCCCTGTTTTGTCTCTTTCAACTCTCATTTTTGTTCCATAGCTTTGGCTATGCAACTGCAAATGACAGTCAAAATAGCCTAAAACATGAACAAAAATCCTCTCGTTAAAAAATTTAAACAGTTTCTAAATAGTTTCTCAGATTATCTATTGTACCTTTGTGCCCAATTATGATGAAAGTTTTGGAGAGCGAGAAGAGTTATCGGGGGCATCTGGCACTGTTGATAGCACAAATTATCTTTGGGCTAAATTACCCAATCAGTAAAAGTTTAATGTCGGGAGGCTTTATCTCCCCTTTGGCACTTTATAGCTTTAGAATGATCTGTGGCTGTGCTCTATTCTGGCTATTTTCGCTCTTTTTCAAGCCCGAGAAGGTCTCAAAACGCGATATGGTGCTGCTGTTTGGTGCTGCTTTGTTTGGTCTGATGCTCAATCAGTTCACCTTCCTCAAAGGGTTGTCACTTACGGCTCCGGTAGATGCGTCGATAATTGTTATGGCCGGGCCGATCTTCACGATGATCCTTGCAACGTTATATCTCAAGGAGCCCTTGAGCTGGATTAAGGCCCTGGGGGTCTGTATGGGAGCCACGGGAGCCACATTGATCATTTTGACTGGCCACCATGCTATTGCGGGGGTGGAGAGTAGTATGTTGGGAAATGCACTCTGTTTGGTAAGCTCGCTCTCATTTTCTTGCTATCTGATCTTCTTCAGACCCTTGATCATGCGATACTCTCCGGTTACATTAATGAAGTGGATGTTTCTCTATGCTACAATCGTCACTGCACCGTTTGCATATAAAGAGGTGTTGAGCATAGATTTCGACCAGATGCCGTTGGATATGTATGCTAAAGTTGGTTTTGTGGTCTTTTTTGCTACGTTTGTCACCTACTCCCTTATACCTATTGGACAAAAGTTGTTGCGTCCAACAATTGTTAGTATGTATGCCTATCTTCAACCTGTGGTTGCGTCTCTGGTTGCGGTGGTTCTGGGAGGCAGTGTTCTGGGTTGGGGTAAGATTGCGGCGCTGGGGTTGATTTTCATGGGGGTGTTTGTTGTGACGCGTAGCCCAGCATTGCCACCTTTGGAGCAGAAAAAATAGAGATCTTTACTTGTCGTTCAAAATTCCCGTTGAGAATTTATTTTATGGAAAACAAAATTTCGCGTAACACAAACTTCCCCGAAGGGGTGGTGCTTTGTGTCAATAAACCATTGACCTGGAGCTCGGCCGACGTGGTGCGTAAGATTAAGTATATGCTCCAGCACTTGGGGCATAAAAAGATTAAGATTGGCCATGCAGGGACACTAGATCCGCTTGCCACAGGGGTTTTGATGATATGTATTGGTAAGGCTACTAAGGGCGTTGACCAGATTCAGGCTCAAACCAAGGAGTATATCACAGAGATCACCCTGGGTGCAACGACCCCTAGTTATGATATGGAGCACCCTGTTGATGAGCACTTTGAGTGGAAGCACATAACTAGAACGATGGTTGAGCAGGCACTCGATCAGCTGTGTGGAGAGAGGTTACAGACCCCACCTGTTTATTCGGCAAAGTTGATCGATGGCAAGCGTGCCTATGAGTATGCCCGTCAGGGTCAGGAGGTTAAAATGCGTCAGGCGATGATCAATATTTATAGTATGGAGCTTTTGGAGTTTGCAATGCCACAGATAAGGGTTAAGGTCTGTTGCGGTAAGGGCACCTACATTAGATCAATTGCCAAGGAGTTGGGTGAGTTGCTGGGTAGTGGTGGTTATCTGAGTTCGCTGTGCAGGACCGCTAGTGGAGATTATAGAGTGGAGAGTAGCTTCTCGATGGAGCAGATAGAGGAGTTGTTGGGTGGTGTTGAGTCATAAATTTTTGGGGGAGTGAAACAAAACTCATTTTCTTACGTATATTTACCTGTATACTCCCTGTTAAATCGAGTTTCTGGCCTAGGTGAGTAACAATGGCTGGCTTGGGGTAATGTTTTATACTACTTAAGTAACTGTTTAAAATTTTTAACTTCGGTCTTTTCGTCCCTGTTTTGTCTCTTTCAACTCTCATTTTTGTTCCATAGCTTTGGCTATGCAACTGCAAATGACAGTCAAAATAGCCTAAAACATGAACAAAAATCCTCTCGTTAAAAAAATTAAACAGTTACTAAACTGTTTAGAAATTTTAATTTAACACTTTTATGCTCTTTTTCGTCTCTTTTGTACGCCCTTTTTGCTCCATAGAAACCGCTATGCAGCAGCAAAGGGTACAAAAAACAGCCTGAAAAACAGCTATAAAATAATTTCATTAAAATTCCCAAACAGCTTCTTAGAAATAATGTGAAATTTATAGTACAATCGATAAAGAGATGAAACTATCGCAGTATAACTTCAATTTTTCTCCCGAACTGTTGGCCAAGTATCCAACTGATAATCGTGATGATTCGCGACTGATGGTCGTAAATCGGAAAACGGGCGAGATTGAACATAAAGTTTTCAAAGATATAATCGACTACTTCAAGGAGGACGATGTGTTTATTTTTAACGACACTAAGGTCTTTCCAGCTAGGCTCTATGGCAATAAGGAGAAGACAGGTGCAGAGATTGAGATCTTTCTGTTGAGAGAGTTGAATCGCGATCCCAGGCTTTGGGACGTTCTTGTTGACCCAGCACGTAAGATTAGAATTGGGAACAAACTCTACTTTGGTGAGGACGACCTGTTGGTTGCTGAGGTGATCGACAACACCACTTCGCGTGGGCGGACGCTTCGTTTTTTGTTTGATGGAGATTATGATGAGTTTAAGGAGGTACTCTATAAGATGGGAGAGATACCACTTCCAAAGTGGGTGAGGGAGAAGGTAGAACCGATAGACTCTGAGCGATATCAGACAATTTTTGCTAAGCACGAGGGTGCTGTTGCTGCTCCAACTGCAGGGCTACATTTTAGTAAGCATCTATTTAAGCGTTTGGAAATCAAGGGCATTAAACTTGAGCACATAACCCTTCATGTTGGTCTTGGAAACTTCAGAACGGTTGATGTTGAGGATTTGACCAAGCATAAGATGGACTCCGAGCAGGCACATATAACCCAATCCACGGCCGATGTGGTGAACAATGCAAAGACCGCGGGGCACAAGGTGTGTGCGGTGGGAACCACGGTCATGAGAGCCATTGAGAGTTCTGTTTCAACCCTGGGCGAGTTGAAACCATATGAAGGGTGGACAAATAAATTTATTTTCCAGCCCCACGAATTTAGTGTCGCTGACTCAATGGTGACCAACTTTCACCACCCATACTCTACCCAGCTGATGATGGCGGTTGCCTTTGGAGGGTTCAATAACATTATGAATGCCTACAAGGTTGCTCAGAGTGAGGGGTATAGGTTTGGTACTTATGGAGATGCAATGTTGATCCTCTAGGGATAAGCCTGTAGTATACATGGTGTGGAACTTTGCTACCGCTGCCTGCCCAATCGCCCATTAAGTATTATCAATTACTTATGTACTTGCGGAAATGTGGTTCTGGTGCGGAAGATCCCAAATAAAATCGGTCTGAAATAGTGCGTCAATTACAGCTGTATACCACTATTTTAGGCTGTTTGAGTTGTTTCTGAGTTTTATGTTAATAAATTTTCAGTTATTTTACGTACCTTTGTTCCTGACGAAGGTGTTTTTTCTGGCATTGGCTTCAACCTATCGCCAAACTTTAATTAATTAGGTGTTTAAATGAGTAATCACAAAATTCTATACGTCAGTCAAGAGATCACTCCATACCTGCCAGAGACGGATATTTCGTTGATGTGTCGCACGCTCATTCAAGCAATTCAGGAGCGAGGGTCCGACATCAGAACGTTTATGCCCAGATATGGCAGTGTTAATGAGCGTCGTAACCAGCTACATGAGGTTATACGTCTGTCGGGCATGAATTTAATTATTGATGACAACGACCACCAGTTGATCATTAAAGTAGCTTCGATTCCAACGGCACGGGTTCAGATCTATTTTATCGATAATGACGACTACTTTAGTAGAAAGTTTACATTAACCGATGGTCAAGGTGTTGATTTTGAGGACAACGATGAGAGGGCTATTTTTTTTGCACGCGGAGTTTTGGAGACAGTCAAAAAACTGAGATGGCAGCCTGATATAGTTCATTGCGTTGGTTGGTTCAGCTCTGTTGTTCCGATATATCTTAGGAATTTGTTGCATGATGACCCGCTCTTCAAGGATGTGAAGATTGTGTTGACTTTTTGTGATGATAAATTTGAGGGTAGTTTGGATCTAAAATTCAAAGATAAATTGGTTAAAGAGGGGCTTGCACCAGATAATATTGAAAAAATTGATGACCCCACATACCAAAACCTTATGCGGTTCGTTATAGACCATGTAGATGCTGTTGTGGTTGGTCAGCAGGGGGTGAGTGAGGTTTTGGTTGACTATGCTAGAGCCAGTGGCAAGCCTATTTTGGAGTATCAGTTGATGAGCTCGCCGACATATTTTGATAACTATCAAACATTTTACGATGAACTTGTATAATCCTATGGTTAGATCTTTTAAGTGGCTGAGTGCTGTGGTGCTTACGGTCAGTTTTTTTGTTGGTTGCGGAGATGTTGATGACACAGTTGGGATTAATTTGGTGCCAGGAAATCAGCAGACTCTTCTGCAGGTAGAGGAGTTTGATGACATTGAGTGCTATCTTGTTCAGACAGATTCGATAATCTCTAATAATAGAGCAATAGGGCTGTTTGGTTCAATTGAGTCTGATGTTTATGGGGTGACAAGTGCCGCAAGTTACATGCAGTTTTTGAAATCTTATGTCAGTGATTGGAAGGGGTTTGGGATCGATCCTGTGGCCGATAGTATAAAATTGTTTCTGTCGGTGAATAAATATATGGGTGATGCCAATGTTGAGCAGGAGTTTTATGTTTATAAAGCTACCACTCAGGTCTACAAGGATAGCCTCTACTATATCGATTTCAAGGGTATGGACCATGTTGATCCTAGCCCGATCTTTAAATTCAAGATGAGTAAATCGCTATCCAATAAGCCTGTTACATTGGAACCAATCAATGGGGGTGAAAATTTCATGAAGTCACTTGTCCTGGCCGACGAGAAGACCTACGCTACCGATACTGCATTTCGCAACAAATTTTATGGACTATACATAAAATTGGCACCAGGACAGAGCGATAATGCAGGCATGTATCAGGTGTTTTTGGGAGAGACCTCCTTCGCAACCTATTTAGCTCTTTATAGCCATAATTATGATAAAGTAGCTACAAGAAGCGGTGGTACAAGCCCCATTGTTAAGGATACACTCACAACCTACTTCCTGTTTAATGACTATCAGGGTTCGTCTGCTTACTTCAATAATACAACCATCAACCAGGTGAATCACACCTACCCACCAGCACTGTTGAGCCAGATTAATCAGGCAGAGCCCCTGAGGGTAACAACAGCCCATGTTCAATCACTTGGCGGGGTTACGACCAAACTGAAATTCACTAAGGAATTTTTGGATAAGATCCTAGCTAAAAAAGTTGTTGAAGGTGTTGAGTATCAGAATATTGTTATAAACAAGGCAGAGCTGATAATTCCTGTCAAGGAGCGCAGTATTGAGTTGATGAATGGTGCTCAGCCCCGTTTGGGTCTCTACCTCGACTATAATGGAATGAAACCTATTGGGGACTATTATTATATCGACACGAGAGACTATTCACTTGTCTACATGAAAGCCTATAATGGATTCCTGAACCGAACTCAGGGGTACTACTCGATGGATATTTCGAGAACTTTGCAGAAGTTGTTGCTCGACCCCGAGGTGGACAACACAATTGAGTTGAGCCCCGATGTTTCAACGATGTTTGCATTTGGAGAGGTCGCACTAGATGTTTCTCAAATGGGGGGGCTAAAAGTGAGGCTTACGTATACATTGACAAAATAGAGTGAAATTTTAAAACCTAAAGAGTGTTCTTTAGGTTTTCTCTTTATATTATTATTTATGCATGAGAATTTAGTAATTGTAGAGTCACCAGCTAAAGCTAAGACCATTGAGAAGTTTTTGGGTGATGGTTATGTTGTCAAATCTAGCTATGGCCATATTCGTGATCTGGCAAAGAAGGGATTTGGAATAGATATTGAGCATGGTTTCCAGCCCACTTATGAGGTTGCGGCTGACAAGAAGAAGGTTGTTGATGAACTGACTAAGGCAGCTAAGAAGGCAAAGCACGTTTGGCTAGCAAGTGATGAGGACCGCGAGGGGGAGGCAATAGCGTGGCATTTGACTCAAGTGTTGGGGCTTCCAGTGGACCAGACCAAGCGTATTGTGTTTCATGAGATCACCAAGAGTGCTATTTTGGGAGCGATTGACTCCCCACGCACAGTGAATATGGATCTTGTAAATGCACAGCAGGCTCGAAGAATTTTGGATCGTTTGGTTGGGTTTGAACTCTCTCCGGTTTTGTGGAAGAAGGTGAAACCTCAACTTTCGGCAGGTAGAGTTCAGAGTGTTACGGTGAAGTTGCTGGTTGAGAGGGAGAGGGAGATTATCGATTTTGTCTCAACACGCTACTATCGTGTCACGGCTCAGTTCTGTATAAGTGCTGACCCCAAGCAGGTTCTGTTTAAGGCTGTGCTGAACAAGCAATTTGAGACTAAGGCCAAGGCGATTGTGTTTTTGGAGAGTTGCAAGGGTGCCGATTTTTCGGTAGTTAAGAGCGAGAAGAAACCTATGACTAAGTCACCAGCGGCTCCATTCACAACCTCTACTCTTCAACAAGAGGCGGGCAGGAAGCTGGGAATGTCGGTGTCACAAACAATGTCTGTTGCTCAGAAACTCTATGAGAATGGGCATATTACTTATATGCGTACAGATTCTGTAAACCTCTCGAAGCAGGCAATTGGTGCCAGTAAGGCCGAGATTGTGAAGATGTTTGGTGAGGAGTATTCGCAGGTGCGAGCATATAAGACCAAGAGTAAGGGGGCACAGGAGGCTCACGAGGCGATACGTCCCTCATACTTTGAGCACAAGACAGTGGAGGGGGCACCACAAGAGAAACGCCTCTATGATCTGATCTGGAAACGAACTGTGGCCTCTCAAATGGCATCGGCACAGATTGAAAAGACTACAGTAAATATTGGTATTAGTGGTAGCAAGGAGTTGTTTGTCACCACGGGGGAGGTTATCCAATTTGATGGATTCCTGAAACTCTATATGGAGTCAGTTGATGAGGAGGCTGAGGGTTCGGAAGAGGGTATTTTGCCCCCCTTGAAGGTGGGTGATGCCTTGACCAACAACCATATCCTTGCCACGGAGAAGTTTACTCAGTCGCCCGCTCGGTTTAGTGAGGCCTCGTTGGTGAAGCGTCTGGAGGAGTTGGGGATCGGTCGTCCATCGACTTATGCACCAACGATTACGACAATTATAAATCGTGGGTATGCTATCAAACAGAGTAAAGATGGGTTGAAGCGTGAGTACGCCCTAATCAAGCTCGAGAAGGGGGTAGTTAAGGAGACAATTGGTAGTGAGAGTGTTGGTTCAGAGAAGAATAGATTGTCGCCAACTGACATTGGCATGGTTGTAAATGATTATCTAGAGGAGCATTTTAAGATTATCATGGATTACAACTTCACAGCTAATGTTGAAAAGGAGTTCGATGATATTGCAGAAGGAGACAAGGGTTGGGTGGAGATGCTTCAGCAGTTCTATGCCCCATTCCATGCCACTGTTGAGACAGCCCTTGAGACAGCTCCTGAGCGTGGTAATCAATCACGTGTGGTGGGTGTTGACCCAAAGAGTGGGTTGGAGGTTATTGCACGGATTGGCAGGTATGGGCCGATGGTTCAGCTTGGAAGTGTGAGTGAGGATAAAGAGGCCGCTAAGCCTCGTATGGCGGCGATGAAGCCTGGTCAGTTGATCGCTTCAATCACCTTGGAGCAGGCGATTGAACTCTTTGACCTGCCTCGAAATTTGGGGTTGATAGATGGCAAGGAGGTGTTGATTGGTGTTGGGCGTTTCGGCCCTTATGTGAAATATGATGGCAAGTTCACCTCTCTGGATAAGAAAGTTGACGATCCCTATACTATCACCGTTGAAAGGGCAATGGAACTTGTTGAACAGAAGAAAATTAGAGATATAGCAAAGAGTACTCCAATAAAGACCTTTGAGCAAGATGCTGACCTTCAGATACTAAATGGCCGATATGGTGCCTATATTTCGTATGCTAAGAAAAATTTCAGGATTCCTAAGGGTACGGAGCCCGAGTCATTGAGCTTTGAGGAGTGCATGAAGTTGGTTAAGGCTGGCAAGTCGTAGATTATAATTTTCCTATCATGAGTAGTGCCCTTTTGGGTGCTACTCTTTTTTTAAGTGATTGATAAATAAATGTTGGAAATTACTTGTTTGGCGGAGTTGGATTTTCGAAGTCGATTCTAGGGAGCTTCACCATCAGAGCTTCTATCTGTTCGGCTCTCTGGACCATATATCTCGATGGGTTGGCGAGGTTCATTCGTCGTGGATTTGGTAACACAGTTGCGATTAGTGCAGCTTGATAGTTGTTGAGCTTGCTGGCCGGTTTGTTGAAAAATCGCTGTCCTGCCGCCTCCACTCCATAGACATTTGGGTGCACCTCAATTACATTTAGGTATACCTCCATGGTTCGTTTCTTGCTCCAAAGAAGCTCCACCAGAAGAGTGTAGTAGGTCTCAAAACCCTTCCTTACCCAGGTTCGTGTCGGTATGCAGAACATGTTCTTAGCTGTCTGTTGGCTAATTGTGCTTGCTCCGCGAAGTTTTTTACCTTGTTGATTAGATTTTATTGCCAGGCTGATTGCGTCCCAGTCAAATCCGTTGTGGGTGAGAAAATTATTGTCCTCTGATGACATGACTGCTATCATCAGAGATGTGTTTATACTATTGATCGATCTCCATCGCGAGTCGATCCAGATTCCTTTGTCATCTGAATTTTCGAATAGTTTGATAATCTTGAGTGGTGTTATAGTAGCAGGCAACCAACGCATTAGCATGACATAACTGATGCTGAAGGTTAGGAAGAATATCGCTATGTAAATAAAAAATCTTGCTACGTATCGCATTATTAAACGTTTTATTGACCTAAATTATACCCCCGAGAGTTAGAGACTAGAGGGATTTCCAATTTAAGTAACTCCAAACAATTATTGTCGCTTTTTTTTGGTTTGTTAGCGGCATCTTTTTTACCGACAATGCTCACTTTAGCCCGCTAAAGTTCCGCTTGCCGTAAAAAAAAGCTAATCGCTAAAAACCTCAAAAAAACACGACAATAATAATTCTTCATTACTTATGATGGCACAAAAGTAGTTTGAATTTTTGGGAAAATGAAAAAAATGGC
>JAGWCC010001426.1:0-27565 GCA_022651775.1 Drusus annulatus
AATAATTTAAATGTTATTCTATTGTTTTTATCATCGTTATGTTATGTTATTTTATTTTATATTAAGGTCGGCCATAAAAATAAAAATAATGTCCGCTGTCTTATACAAAGTTTTTTCATTTTCTTTTTAAGGATCAGCACCCAAAAATACACAATTTTGGCTTTCTAAAAACAAACAATTCTACAAATGATTTACCTGGTAATTCTATACAGGTAAACAGGGAAATTTCTACATTTACCGATACAACAATTAACGTAAAGTCAAATCACCCTTGGTCCCATAAATTATCGGCTTACCATTCAATGGTACATAGAATCTTTAACATCCCTCTTAATAAAAAACGCGTATAAAGAAGAAAAAGAAACTATAAAAACAATCGCGGTCAATAACGGCTATGGGGCAAGTGATATTGATAAAATTATAAAAAATAAAAAGTTATAAAAATAAAATCAATCTAATATACCCAACAAATAATACGAAAACAGATAAATTTGCATGTTTGAATTTTTCGGTCCAATATCCTTAAAAATAGCGAAAGAAATTAAAAAAAAATGTGGTTTAAATATAGCTTTTCGAACTAATAATAATATCGGAACTAACCTAAAGAACTCTAAAAAGTAGAATACCTAAACTCCCAAAACAGTGGAATCTATGAATTAAAATGCAGTCACACAGAATGTAATGCCACATACATTGGACAAACTGGAAGGGCTTTTTCAACTAGATTCATTGAACATATGCGTTGCTTTAAAAATAATAATGTAGAATCCAAATTTGCAGCTCATCTCTTAGAGAAAAACCACGTCCCTCTTGCTAATAACGAGCCAACGCCTTTACACATTGAAAGTAAATGTTTTAGATTGAATTTACTTGAGCAATTAGAAATAAACAAAAGAATAAATGATCCAAATATAACATTAATCAACAATCAAACAAAAATAATTTCATCTCCACTCCTTAATATGTTCAAGAAAATAAAAATACCTAATAATAATAATGTCATGCTTAATAATGCAATTTCGTAAAATAATACAATGAATGATTAAGAAAGGTACTTAACAAATAGATTTACAATTCATAATCGGGGGAAAAAACCAATGGTCAATCACATTATTAAACAATAAAGAAAAACCTGCCGTTAAAATAAAATGGGGAAAACAGATTGTTAAGTTAAGTACCTCACAGAATAATCCAAGACAATTAGGTTTATACAGTAATTATCAATTTGGTTTTTACCGTAATTAGTAATCACATATGAAACCAAAATCGTATAAATAAGTCGTTTCCATGTGGCCTAACCACAGTTTGACAATGGCCTTAAACGCCGAAACAGCTGTCACTAAAAACTAAAATAAAAAACTTAAAATAGCAGAACTCAATAATAATAATATTAAATTTAATTCAATTGAATTATATAAAAATTAAAATGGAGTTCTACAAATTAAACACAAAAACTATAAACAATTACGAGTCGTGGAAGCGGCCCGTTCTCAGGCATCGAATGTCAACCGTGTACAAATGTTGGGCGCGCGTTTGGCGAGTTTCCCGACTGTGCACCGGTGTTGAAGGGAGCAACGACGCAAATTTCTTGGAGCATCTTCCATTGAAATACCGGTAGAACAAGGACCGCATTCCCACCGGATCCATGTTCCAGAGTGGTATCTACTATTCCTGTCTGGGTTAAAAGGAACCGGATCCAATCTTTGTTTCTCCGAGGAATCGGATCCAATTTTTCGCAAATAAAAATTGATGTCCTTTGTCCGCTCTTTAGGGAAAAGATACTTTTGACAAGGAACCGGTTCCACAAAAAAATTTTCAGATTCATCATTTGTAGTATTAGAATGTATGAATGTATTAGAATGCTAGAAAGTAATGTTTGGTGTCATTTTTGAGTGCTGACCTTTAATGCATTTTTAATATGTTTTACTAAGCCAGATAAACGAGATTCTCATATATTTTTTTAGGAACGGGAAACCCCCTTATCGTTCGGCTTCTGAATGTATCTCGGTCTCTTTCTTTCTCATGGTACCAACGCTAAATTGTTGGCAAACAGATAAAGACGGAATAATGTTTATCTTTACGGTTTTCTTCGCCTTACATTGGCCGGCAGTTTATAGGTCATACCTTCTTTGGTCAGGCTTGGTCATAAAACTGCTTCAACATTTCGCGAAGTTAGGTCTCTAGGTTACTCTAATGTGTGACTACTGTCCCGGCCTCAATTCTAATTGAGAGACCTATACCTGCCCATACCATGTAACTATGATCAAGCAATAATTGAGCGATGCTTTTTTGGAGGATGAACTTGAATATAACGGACAACTGGCCATTTTAAATGAATTATAAAAAAACCCATGGTAATTACATTTGGGAAATACCGCGTACTCCCATAAAGCAGGATTACCAACATCGCCTCGTGATTACAGCCGACACGCTCGACCCACCTCCATTTGCAGGTCAATCATGACTATCACTAGCGTTGTGACCACTTTGAAAGAACTACTTTAAAGAACTACTTCTTTTGGTAACAGTTCCTACTTCATTCATTGTCCATTGAACAAATACTTCAATTGAAGTCGGTAGTTCATTTTAGCGTTCATTCATTTTAATAACTTCATTTCATTGAACGAATAATTCAATTGAAGTTAATAGTTCATTTTAGCCTTCATTCATTTCATGAACTCCATTTCATTGAACAAATACTATGAAGCCGGTAGTTCATTTTAGAGTTCATTCATTTCATTGAAAGAACTACTTCAATTTGCAGCAGTACAGTTGCGAAGGTGAACTTGATTTTGGGGAGGAACCGTTTCCAGTTCTTTTCACTTTGAAATCTCTACCGACTAGTACTTTTTTATTTTGCCAAGGAACCAGTTCCAGTTCTTTTCACTTTCTAAACTCCAACTCCACCGACTAGCATTGTGCTTTTTCGGCGAGGAACCGGTTCCAAAAAGAACTGAACAAATAACCGGATAAATTCAAATCTCTGTTTTGCGAGTTCAACTTCAATTGAAGTGTTCACTTCGAAGGGTTCATTTTAAAGAACTAACAATTCGTGAAGCATTCACAAAACATTGAAGTTTTTCCCAACGCTAACTATCACCAATCAACATGGGATTCGAATGGCTATAAAAGGGGCTAGTTGGCTTACTTAATATTCTGAAACTTAGAACATTAATACGACTAACTAACTAACACAACATACCCCATTTGAGGATGACATAGTCTCACTGGCTCCACACGGCTAGGAGGAGTTGGGACTCTTGCGCGGTATACACTATTAAAAAAAACTCTCCCATTATTCTGACTCTCAACATGGCCCGACTCAAATATTTGATTTACTGGATCGTGCTGTCTTCCTCGGGCGTATCCGACTCCTTTTAGCATTCGCTTTCACGTCATACATTCTTCTCATACTCCTTTCTTCGTTAATTCGCTGTACATTCCCAAACCATCTAAGCGTCGTTTTATTAATCCTATTTTTTGCGCTTACCGCACTTACGCCTCGGGGATCTCATTTCTAGAGCATTGAGTCTACTTTCATCCTTCCACTGCCAGTTCCATGCCTCACTAGCATACACCGGAGTTGGTATCAGTACTCCATTGTGGACTAGCCACACAGGCATCTCATTTCTACAGCAGTCAGTCTACTCGCATCCTTCCTCTGCCTGTTCCATGCTACACTGCTATACATACATCAGAGTTGTCATCACCACTCCATTGTGGACTGCAAAGCGAAACCTGCTAAGCGCCGAAACTATTCATAAATATTTTAGTAGAAAGTAATCACTTTGTGGTTTGACATATTTAAAGAAATGAAAAAAGAACTTTGCATAAGACCACGGATATTATTTATTTTTATGACCGGCCGGTTTCGCTTAGCCTAAGCATCATCAGGGTACAAAATTAAACTAAACAAAAATAATAAAAAAGTGTGCGGTTATATATACATACAGAGGGAGAAAAAAATAATTTAAATGTTATTCTATTGTTTTATCATCGTTATGTTATGTTATTTTATTTTATATTAAGGTCGGCCATAAAAAATAAAATAATGTCCGCTGTCTTATACAAAGTTTTTTTTTTCATTTCTTTTTTAAGGGTCAGCACCCAAAAATACACAATTTTTGGCTTTCTAAAACAAACAATTCTACAAATGATTTACCTGGTAATTCTATACAGGTAAACAGGGAAATTTCTAAGGTTTCTAGTGAATACATTTTTTTTTACTTTTATCTTTTAAATTCAAATAAAAAATTCATACTGGATCTTTAGGTAAAACTTTTGAAAATTACTGCGCTGGTTTACAAATTGCACTTTTAACTGACATTTTAGTATGTTTTTCGTTGCATTTAAAAGATTATAGCTTATTTTTTTTATTCGCTGGAAACCTTGGAAATTTTCCTAACTGCCCATGAAGAATTTACAGATAAATCATGTACAGTATTGCTTGTATTAGAATGCTACAAAGTGACGTTTGGCGCCATTCTGGGTGCTGAGCCTTAATAAATAGTCGTATTAAAATATTTTAATGCGTTTTCTGAATAAAAATGATTTGATAAATGATTATCTTGTACCTACTAATCTAAGAAAACTAGAAAAGCAGGTAATTATGAACAGGTGCATGTCAGGTGTTGTAATATGCAAAAAAGCCTTATTGAAGACCACCGACAGTTCAAAATCGTGACCTGCTATACTGGTGGTGATACTGCCCGTTATTAAATATTTTTGCCAAAGTCATTATTTTATTATTGCCATGTGTGAGCAGATATCAACTATTTTTACTGACGCTAATAAGCGTTCGACTGTATTTTATTTATTAAAATGATAATATAGTTTAAAAAATACCTATTTTGATATCTCAGAGCAAGAATATACATGGAGAGAGAGTTAAATATTTTTACTCAACCTATAAAAAATTACGATAAATCAGTTTCTCCGGGTTTTTACGTCGCAAACCGCGAGAGAGAAAGAGACGAGACAAGTTCTCACATAATATAGCACCACCTTTCGGTATGTCATCATGTTTTCCGTCTCCGGCGACTCCGTCCACTAAGTTTTGCTATGCGACATAACAGGACAGAACTCAACGGTTTTTTAGGTAATATCCTATATTTTTGTTTATGACAATACTGCGAAAAAGTAGTTATGCAAATAAACAAAAACATTATGTCGACATGTGCTATGAATGTATGTATAAATACCCTAGCACTAGTCCTAGCCACGCCCGAATCAGGCAAAAAAATCATCAATATTGACTACAGAAGCGCAGTATTATTGATCTGAGTTTGATATATTAATTAATTAACTCATTCCGGGAAGGACATCAATATAAAACAAAAGTAAATAATATTTTTACACAGGCATACAAATTTACAAAAAAAAAAATTAAAGAACAAAAAAACAGGAACCATCGAGTAAATACATTAAAAAGAAACAAATAAAAATAGAGATCAAATGAAAATCATAAAGACACTGATAAGGATATTCACGCACGCAAAGGATATATCGCTGGTTAATATTTTCAAATTTCATAGACTGCTTCTATATACTGTCGCAATGATCTTAAGCTCCTGGTTTATCCTGGAGAGCTAATTATTTTTGTCCAACCGATACAAACTTGCGATAAATCACTTTCTCCGGGTTTTTACGCCGTACACCATGAGAGAGAAAGAGACAACAAATATAATATTCCGCTTCTATGCACTGTCACAATGATCTTAGGCTCCTGGGTCACCGCGGGACTCCGCCCACATTTTTTATTTTGCCACTAAACTTGGCACAACTAAACGGTTTTTTAGGTTAGATGCTATACATTTGTTGATATTAATACTGTGAAAAAGTTGTTATACGAATAAACAAAAACATTATGTCGATATGTGCTATGAATGGATGTATAAATACCCTAGCCTAGGTCTTAGCCACGCCCAGGTCTGCCGAGTCAGGTAAAATCATCAAAAACTGACTACACTGCCTTGGATAGATATCACTCTATATACTCTAAGGGTATAACAGTGCACGTGTACATCGACAGATTAAAAAACAATTCACCAGAAGCTAAGAGTGTGAAAAATTCAGATGAAAAGCACGTAAAACAAAAAAAAAAGAAAATAACATTGAAGACAGTTAAAGTGTTAGCACATAGACAAGTATTATAAGGTAACGATTCTAAAAATTAAATTTTAACGTTGCATTTGTCTAATTATCAATGGGTCTCTCGATTAAAGATTTAATTAAATAATTTTCATTGGTCATTAATCTCTTAAGTGCAGCAGGTCGAAGATAAGGCGAGGCTTTGTCCGAACAAAGCTTGACGTAAAAAAGACAATCTTCAACTGACCGTCAAGTCTTTTTTCTCATTTTTAGCAGACGTTCATTTATCATTTGCTCATTGCTTCAAAACGTAAAAAAAACATTTGGAAGCGGATCGACGTGATGTAATTAATACACACGAGACCTCTGATGACCACTCAGAGTAACAATGTATGGAGAGAGAGAGCTAATTCTTTTTACCCAACCTATACAATCTTGCGATAAATCACTTTCTCCGAGTTTTCACGTCGTACACCACGAGACAGAAAGAGACAACAAAAATAACACACCGCTTTTATGTACTGTAATGATGATCTTGGTCTCCCGCAACTCTGGGGACTCCGCCCACATATGCGATATGCGACTAAACTGGACACAACCAAACGGTTTTTAAGATTATATGCTTTATTTTTGTTGATTACAATATTGTGAAAAAGTGGCTTTACAAATAAACAAAAACATTATGTCGATATGTGATATGAATGGATGTATAAATACTCTAGCCATAGTCCTAGCCACACCCAGGTCCGCCGAGTCAGGTAAAAATCATTAAAAACTGATTACACTGCCTTGGATAGATACCACTCTATATACTCTAAGCCTCTAACCAAGTTTCTCGACATCAACTTACTTATTAGACGCTTCGAATTAAAAAAACTCAACTTCGTTGCTTTTCCACAGAGAGTGTCATCCAGCAAGATAGCAAGACACGTGACGCAATCAGGTAGGTCTGTGAACCGGCGGTGTTATTATCCGGTTAAGTAGGTACTTACTGTCATTGGTCTTAAGTCTAGAGGTCACGAGTACCTGTACTTACCGCCGGTATTGAAAAAAACACACTTAACCTACAAAAAATGTCTAGTTATTAAAAATTCAATCCTGCACAGCATTTTTCTTCAACTTACTAACTAACCATCACGCCGTTTCCCCGCGTTTAAAGAGGAAGCTCAATATATACCTAGCTAATCAGATCTGGTCACTAACACGGCTTACGCCATTTCAAGCCACATTTTAAACAGTAACATTGTTTTCTACGATATGTAATTTCTATCAGAAAATAAAAAAAAGGCAAATTTTTCCTAATTAACTAACCATCACGCCGTTTCCCCGCAGGGGTAGGCAGAGAGGACAGACCGCCATACAACTCTGTCTTGGCACACACTCCTTGCTTCATTTACATTCATACATCGTCTCATACATACTCTTCTGTTATTCTGACTCTTCACATGACCCGATTCAAGTATTTGAATGACTTGATCGTGCCATGTCCTTCTCGGGCGTCCTCGAATTTTTCTTCCATTCACTTTCTCATCATATATTCTTTTCACACTCCTTGCACTCCTACATGCTCAAACCTATTTTCTTCAATTGATCTTTTAAATGATTAAATTTTATTTCGCTGATCACTACTGACGGGCTGCGTGGTCGAGCGGTAAGAGGCTCGACTACGAATCCTGAGGTCGCGGGTTCAAACCCGGCGTGCGCAAATATTTTTTACTTAAATAATATATGGCATATTTGCGGCACGTTCCAGAGTGGTAGATACTCTAAGCATCGCCCTGGTGAAAGACCACCATTCAGAATAAAAACGTTGCTTGAAATGGCTTTGATCGTGTTTGGTGACCAGATCTGAATAGCCAGGTACTTCCCAACCTTCCTCTTCCCCATCTTCTTCCTTCACAACACACTCCGATTGGAGGTAGCTATGCAGAAAGCGTTCAACCCACAATTTGACAAAATCGAGTTTTATATGTTTTCCAATAGATAAATACGAGATTTCTATCTGCTGAAAACATCGAAGCTCCAAATGCAATAGATTTTGCGTAATTTTTTTTTTTTACTAACGCACATTGCAAATATTTGACAAATAAATTGAAGTTTTAAAAAATTATAAAATGTAGGATACCATAAGAAATGTAAAAAAAAACACATTGATAGATTATAAATTACCTATTTATAATAATGCTCATGATGAAAAAAAACACTAAAATTCACTTTAAAAATGCCGATTATTAATGCTTTTTTATCGTCACATTTTCAAACGCCTTTTTCTCAGTTCCATCTTTTTGGGGTTGCACGCTTTCTGCATAACTACGTCCAATTGGAGATGCCAAAGTTCTACTGGCTCTAGACCTTGGAGTAACGATAATAGTAGGTATGGCTAATATTTTTACCCAACCTATACAAACTTGCGATAAGTCACTTTCTTCGGGTTTTTACGTTGTATACCATGAGAGAGAAAGAGGCAAAAAAAGTCGTCCCATAATATTGGAGCACTTCTAAGTATGTGAGAATGTTCTCCGTCGGCGCTAACTTTACATCACCCAGTCGCATAACTTACGTCGACGGATTTTGAGGTTATTTCCTATATTTGTGTTGATTAAAAAAACTTGCAGTGGTTTTACAAATAAATCGAACATGATGGTGATATGTGCTTTGCGTGAATGTTCAAATAAGACCAAAAAAAGATTATTAAACATCACTTTTCAAAGGTATTTCAACAGTTTTAAATATTTTTGACCGGAATTTAGAATTTTCACATTTTTGAATAATTTAAAGACATAAAATCAACGAAAAGCTTCCATCATTATTTAGACAAACCTTCTGTTATTAGTGTTTGTGTGATATTTTGACTTTATAAATCATTTTAATGGTGTATTGATATTGTTTTGTTCGTGTTCAAATATATTTATTAAAAATGTCAGAATTCCATGTGGGCGGTAACTAATAGGCTATCTGAAATCCTTTAATATATCTTTGTCACTTTCTATCGAGTCAGTATAAAGTCAACAATACTGACTACACTGTTGCGCAAAATTTCCTCTCCTCTAAGAGCAATAATATACAAGAGAGAGCGCTACTGTAGTCAATTTTGAAGAGTTTTTCCGGACTCGGCTAGACCTGGGCGTGGCTAGGACTAGGGCTAGAGTAATTTAACATCCATTCATAGCACATGTCAACATAATGTTTGTGTTTATCCGTAAAACCACTTTTTCACAGTATTTTTATAAACAAAAATATATCATACAACCTAAAAACCGTTGACTTATGTCCATTTATGTCGCATGTGAAAACGTCTGGGCGGAGTCGAACGGAGACGCTAGGGACATGAAGAACATCCTTACAGTGCTTTAAAGCGGCGTACGACGCAAAAACCCGGAGAAAGTGATTTATCCCAAAATTGTATTTTGGTTGGGTAAAAATAATTAGCTCTCTCTCCATATAACAATATATTGTCACTCCAAGTTCCTCTCTATACATGGCCTGTTCAAAAGAAAAGGTGAATTTTGAATTTTCGCGGGCTGCGTACATTCGACTATCGACTTTTTTTATTTTGTTATGTTGGTACACACATGTTCATCATATGTTAGCATTATCAGCCATTTTGGATTAGTGGGGTTTGTTTTTGACAACTGGAAAGTTTTGTCGCGTTTTTGTGTGTTATTAGATTTTTTACTTTTGAAAAAAATGGATCAAAGAATAAAATCCGTGATTTTTTTCCACAGCTCCAGGACGCTCATCGTCATTAAAATCTTCTAGGCTTTCTAAAAAGTTAGTTAGGAAGAGTTAAGACTCTTAATAAAATAATAATAATTGTAAATTCTGAATCTAACCATTTTTAAATATGTGCAGTGGATTTATTTAAACGTAATCTGACACCTGCATGTCTAGGAAGAAACCATGCAATTTCAATCGTATCCAATCATTTTAATCGCGCTGCTGGGATCATGGTAATTTATTGCCTCGACGGTTCCTTTACCGCCGGTCGCACCCACGGCCCACATCTCTTGCACATCTGGACACACTCGTATATTATCCATCACATACTAGATTATACTGACGGGTATCAACAGCCTTAACACTAGCCAACTAAATTAGATAAATATATAATTAAATAATAACTTTGTATAAGACCACAGAATTTTTTTTTTATATCCGACCGGTTTTGCTTAGTCTTAGTAAAATATAAAATAAAATAACAGAACAGTGATAAAACAATAGAATAACATTTAAATTATTTTGCTCTCCCTATGAATGTAAACTAAAACAAAAAAAACAAAGTAGATCAAATCTTCTAACTATCTTAATTAACTAACTAACTAACCATCACGCCGTTTCTCCCCGCAGGGATAGGCAGAGAGGACGGACTGCCATACAACTCTGTCTTGGCACACACTTCTTGCTTTATTTACATTCATACATCGTCTCATACAACTCTTATGTTATTCTGACTCTTCACATGACCCGATTCAAGTATTTGATTGACTTGATCGTGCCATGTTTTCTTCCTCCCGCGTCCTCGACTTTTTCTTCCATTCACTTCATGTATTCTTCTCACACTCCTTTCTTCGTTCATTCGCTCTACATGCCCAAACCACCTAAGCGTCACTTTCATTACACTCACATAAGCCTTGAATTCTTTCCGGATATCCACATTTTTAATACGGTCATTCATGGTTTTACCGCACGTACGTCTCAAGGATCTCATTTCCTCAGCATTCAGTCTACCTTCATCCTTCCTCTGCCAGTTCCATGCCTCACTGCCATACATCAGGGTTGGTATAAGCACTCCATTGTGTTTCCTGCATTCACCCTTCTTTCAATATCCTTATCAGCCTTTCCATCTCTCTAGAACATACTTCCTAAATACACAAACTCATCCACTTGCTCCAAGTATTCATCATTCACAACTATATTGCACGCTGTTTGCGTACTCTCTCTTTCAAACACCTTGACTTAGGACTTACTTACATTCATCATCAACTCATTCTGCAATCTTCTCTAGAATCATGCATTGCGCAATCCTTTTACGTGAATTTTATATCTAGTATAGAAGCCCGTTAGTGGTTGCGCGTGTAACGACCCAGGAAGTGGTGATTAGATATTGATTGGGAGATAGTTGTAAGAAGAGTGGGAAGGAAATCATTAATATGTGGGCCATATGCATGTGCAGCTAGCTGTATCTCCACACCCCATGTCGCGACTCTAAATGGCACTTAGTACTGCCGGCTTTGCTCTTAATGAGGCCACGCTGATAGGACCGTCGCGTCAGGAGCGGAATAGGAAAACTAACTAACTAACCATCAAGCAGTTTCCTCGCAGAACTTGGCACACACTCCTTGCTTTATTCACATTCATACTTCGTCTCATACATACTCTTCTGTTATTCCGACTCTTCGCATGGCCTGAGTCAAGTATTTGATTCACTTGATCGTGCCATGTTTTCTTCCTCGGGCGTCCCCGACTTCTTCTTCCATCCACTTTCGCTTCATATGTTATTATCTCACTCCTTTCTTCGTTCATTCGCTCCACATGCCCAAACCATCTAAGCGTCCCTTTCATTACACTTACATCAGCCTTGAACTATTTCCGGATATCTACAATTTTAACACGGTCGTACATGGTTTTACTGCACATACGTCTCAGGGATCTCGTTTCTACAGCATTCAGTCTACTTTCATCCTTTTTCTGCCAGTTTCATGCCTCACTGCCATACATCAGGGTTAGTATAAGCACTCCATTGTAGAAATCTAGGTTCGCTTCTTTGGACATTTTTTTATTTGCGCCAACAGCGTTCAGTCCTCCATCAATGGAGTTTTCTGCATTCACCCTTCTTTCAATATCCTTATCAGCCTTTCTGTCTCTCTAGAACATACTTCCCAATTACACAAACTCATCCACTTGCTCAAAGTATTCATCATTTACAACTGTATTACACGCTGTTCTCGTACTCTCTCTTTCAAACACCATGATTTTTGAATTACCTACATTCATCATTAACTCATTCTTCATACATACTTAATTCATCTTAGATACTAGAAACTCAGAATCAGCACGGCATCATCAGCATACAATAGGCGACATACTTTCAGATTGTTCATTTTCGCACCCGAACCCACACCTTTGAATTCTTGCTTACAATTATCCATTTACGCATTGAACGACCACGGTGACATTACACAGCCTTGTTTAACAGAAAAATTATTATTACTAGTTTAGTCTTGACACACGTCAAAAGGGACATAGTGAGTAAATCGTGAAGTAACTTAGTCGGAATAAAATTTAAAACTTTTTTACGTATGGGCGAAAATTACCAGTATTGTTTTCGCATACATTAGCGCCCCCACGGCGATCTAACGAATTATGTTCAGAAGACGGCTTAGTGTATTAATACACATAGAAGATAATTCCATTATCAGAGAGCGCTTACGTTGCTTATATTCGCGACAGTACTGCGCGTTGGTTTTGGGTGTAGACCCAGCGTCGTTGGAATCCGATGTCTTTTTATTTTAAATTTAATGCTCTATGCTTTCGTGTCCGATTTTTGTAAAACTGTTTTACTTTGCACTCATATATTGCAACATTTTAAGATAATTGGGAAATTATTAAACTATTTCAAATTCAGTCTCGTATCTTTTTGAGTTATTTGAGATAAACACTAGAGGATTCAATTTTTTTTTTAAATATGCACATTTATTCAAAACAATACTTGCGCAATGATGAGGGACTTAGCTAGAAGAGGAATTGAACCCACGACGCCCGAATGGGAATCTGACGCGTTTGTCTACTCAGCAATTCACTCAGATCGGATAATTAGTTTCCGTTTTTGGACACGTGTCGAAACCGGAAATTTGAGAATCGTGGGATCACTTTGCGCTTAGGCAATTTGTGACATGGCCGCCACGAATATCGGAGTGGAATCAGCACAAACGTTCATTCTTCTTCTTTAAAACTATGACGGCGCTATGTTTATTTTTAGTCGAGTTATTGAAGTTTAAAATTCCTTCAACCTGAACTGTCGCTCAAATGGTTGCAATTGCCTGTCCACCCCCGGAACTGATTTTAAAGACGTTTCTCGTCAAAAGCATGAGTAAACAAGAACACAGAGGCTGTACAGACAACATATAAAAAAAAATGGCGCTTATCTTTGAATTGTGACCTCAGAGCAATAATACACAAGAGAGAGCGCTGCTGTAGTCAGTTTTGATGAGTTTTGCCGGACCCGGCTAGACCTGGGCGTGGCTAGGACTAGGGCTAGGGTTCATAGCACATGTCGAAATAATGTTTTTGTTTATTCGCATATCACTTTTTTTCACAGTATTGTTACAAACAAAAATATATAATGTAACCTAAAAAACTGTTGACTTATGTCCATTTATTTATGTCGTATTTCAAAACGTGTGGGCGGAGTCAACGGAGACGCGGGACACGAAGAACATTCTAACAATACTTTAAATCGATGTGATAATTTCGGAGATTTTTTTGTCTCTTTCTTTCTCATGGTGTACGACGTAAAAACCCGAAGAAAGTGATTTATCCCAAATTTGTATAGGCTGGGTAAAAAGAATTAGCTCTCTCTTTATATATTGTTACTCCAAGATTGTGACAGTGTCAAATTAATGAGACAAAAGTTTAAAGCACCCCTACCCAACTAATGTGAACTTTATTTTTCCGCGTTATCTCGACCCTGATTAGAATAACGATATAATATATAACGCCATAAAACACGGTGCCCAGATAGGAAAATGTACATTTCTTATTATCGTATTTATTTCCTACACTACTTATTTTGCATTCAGGAGTTAATAGTATTTATTACCAGCCTGGGTACCTACCGATTGCTAATAATCGTAACTCCTACGTAATGTTTAACTGATAAACCTCTGGATATAAAACCACAGGTAGCTACTTACTATGAGATTAAGAATCCTTTGCGCTTTGCTGTTAGGTCGGAGGCTTGAAGCACCAATATATGGAGAGAGAACTAATTATTTTTACCCAACATATACGTATTTGGGATAAATCACTTTCTCCGGGTTTTTACGTCGTACACCATGAGGAAGAAAGAGACAGAAAATTTTCCTAAATTATCGCACCGCTTTAAAGTATTGTTAGAATGTTCTTCGTGTCCCGCGTCTCCGTTGACTCCGCCCACACGTTTTGATACGCGAAATAAATTAACAGAACTCAACGGTTTATTAGGTAACATGCTATATTTTTTGTTCATAACAATACTGTGAAAAAGTGGTTCTACGAAAAAACTAAAAATTATGTCGACATGTGCTATGAATAGATGTATAAAAACCCTAGTTCTAGTCCTAGCCACGCCCAGGTCTAGCCGAGTCCGGCAAACTTATTCACTAGGTACCTACCTACTGTAACAAATTTACACTAAAGGAGAAATATTAAAATTACCAACCTTATTTATTGTTCGTAATAAAAAATAAAGAAATTAAATAATGAGACATGTTTGCCCTAATGTTTATTTTAAGTGTATTTTCCCCATGCGATAAATTTATATCTCTTTCTTTATGCATTAAGTAAGTACTACTTATAAAAAAGTTTTTTTTTCCCTTTTTTGAAACTTTAAAATGTTAACTTTTTCAGCGGTTAATAACTTTCGATTTATAACATTTCTGAAAAAGAATTGAGATTCAACTAATGTACGTAGATGTTACTTTCAAAGGGAACTTCAAAGAATGATAGCTGGGAAGAAAAACGACACTGAGAACTAAAAAATATAGTTCTAGCTAGAAATTATCAAATTTTAAATAAAAGTAACTTAGTTTTAACACCACTTTATTGGATACATAATCCAACCGGTTTCGGCTCTACCTGAACCTTCTTCAGGGCTGAACAAATATGTATCTTAATACTTAATAAAATAAACTTAACTTAACTTAAAATAATTCATTAATAAATAATAATTAAAATAATAATCATATGTCACGTGTCTATCTGATGGGACCTGCCAGTGAATACCGAACAAGAGTCTCAACTGCGTCCAACTTTCTGGAGCCAGTGGGACTATGGCATCCCCAATTAAGTTTCAGCTCAGCAATGAAGTTTCTACGAACACCACTTGCGGGGTTCGAGGCCAGCCCCCCAGTGGAGTGTGCGTCTCCGCCCTCACCTGGCTGTCCTCCGGCGGCTCCTTCATCGGCCTCTGCAGCCTCAAGGATCTCCTGGTCTGCGTGTTCTCGTCGCCTCCCCGGCTCCAAGCCCAGGGCGACAGGGGCAATGGGTACGAGGAAGAAGAGCGTGGGACAGGGTTTGAAGCAGCCGAGAAGAAAAATGGCGGATTGGTGAACTCCGCACCAGCGCAGCATACTCTGACTCTGGAGGACTCCGATGACAGTTTTTCAGCAACAAACATGCCCGGGCAGCTGCGCAAGTTTTTCCGCAAGAAGAAGAGAAGGACCACCACGACCAGCGCCGTAGCGCCGACGACCACGATTACGACGACGCCCGTGCCGCCCAAGCCGACGCCGCCCACCACCAAGCCGCCTTCCGACACCGGCGACGAATTCGGCTACCTTTGGTCACCGCTGGACTCGGCTCCTGACTCTGACAACTGACCATTAAACTAAGAATTAATATTAAGTAGAAATTAAGATTTGTACAGCGCCCTTGAGGTGATTTTCCACAAAAACGGCGCTATAAAAATCATCCAAAAATAAATAAATAAATAAATATTTGTTCAGCCCTGAAGAAGGTTCAGGTAGAGCCGAAACCGGTTGGTTTATGTATATATGTATCCAATAAAGTGGTGTTAAAACTAAGTTACTTTTATTTAAAATTTAATTATGTCTTTCCACAAAGTGAGTGCTTCATGTCAAAGTTTAGAAATTATCAATTAATTTTATGTAAAGAATGTTTAAAAATAGTTTTGCTGTTTCCTACCATGGATTAATTTTTCCGAGAGTTCTAACTTTTCGGAGCCAGTGGGACTTTGGCATCCTTAATTGGGGTATGTAGTGAGACTGAAGGTAGTGGGGAAGGAAATGAGAAGGGAAGAGCAAGGTTAAAAAAGTACCTGGCTATTCAGATCTGATTACCAAACACGGCTAAAGCCATTTCAAGGGGTCAATGTTTCAGGAGGTAGGAAACACAGAGGCCGACAAATCACCCCACGGCCGAGCTGTTGAACACAAGAACGAGTCATAGAAGCGACCCGTTCTCATGTCAATGGTAGTTGCGATTCTGAATAGTAGTCTTTCACCAGGGCATATTTTTTTTCTTTTTTTTTTTAAAGAAAGGCAAACATTCCCGGGTTAGGAATAACCTGACAATATTTGAAAAACTCCCACTGCCATCATAAGAAGCGGAAGATGTTGCTTGTGTAATGATGGAGGACTTACCCAGCTGAGGAATTGAACGCACGACGCCCGGGTGGGAATCCGACTAGTTTGTCCACTCAGCTACCGACCGGTCATTACTAAAAGTATCTACCATTTTTTTGTTTTTTTTTACAGCAATTACCACACAAATTTCCAAACTGCTCGCAACCGTCTAGAGCCAGTGAGACTATGGCATCTCCAATTAGGGTATGTTGTGAGGCTAAAACTGGTGGGTAGGGTAAGGAGACGGGGACGAGAAAGGTTGGCAAGTACCTGACCGTTCACACCTGATCACCAAAGACGGCTTAAAGTCATTTCAAGCAACGTTTAGTTTTTTTAATGGTGGTCTTTCATCAGGGTGATACTTGGAGTATCTACCACTCTGAACTCTGTTTAAAGCATCCAAAACCTTCATATTCAATTATTTTTAACTGGGGCTCTAAATCTTCACTGATTTTAGTAACCGCCTGTTAATAACTTCTCAAACAATATTTTGTTAGTTTACCAATCAATTAAATAATATTGATATATCGTATGGTCATAGATTTTATGCCAACAAAATTACTATTCGATGATGCATTATTATAAAGTGACATCTACCGAAAAGTTCACGTAGCTTAGCTAAATCAACCAACCGGAAGGTTTGCTTCTAAGCTAAATTTAGTGCAGACCAAAAGCTTTCCTGAAAATTAAAAAAAATCTTATCTTAGTTTTATTACGACAAGTGCGTTTCTTAGCTCACTTTATTAATTCAATAAAACAGTGTTCTTATAATTTATTTATTTTTAACAATACAATTACATAATCAGAAACTACACGTGGGTTCATTATTAAATTAGCATTGCCTACCTTTTATTAAAGTTTTCAGAATAATTTTTATAATAGTACATACTTAATCTATTTAATATATTCACATTATTTGTCTGACACGATGGAATGTCTGTATTTACATGTTTGAATAAAAACTTAAAATTATGTCATAACTTCATAAATATGAGCTTAGGTCATTCACTATTTTCATGACTTATATATTTAAGTATGAACCTATAACATTTTATTGAATCTTAAATATTTAATGTTTGTATATACAATGCGGTAGGTACTTGCTACACTAGCAAATAACGAATAATTAGCACATTTACAGCGTCTTAGTATAATCGTGTATTTGCTGAAAAGCTCTTTTAAATTAACGCAAAACTGACTGTAGAGGTATTTTTCTGACCACAAACGAAAACATTACAAAATAATTTTACTTTTTTTTGTACACATCTGCTAACCTTGTTCAAATCTCTTTGAATTTAATGTTTCAAAGACCCATAGTGACAATTTAGTCTCCTTCGACGGAAGTAATTTTCCCAACGAGCCTTTCATTGACATGCTTGGTGTAACCTTAAGTGACCGACTGAGGCACGGGGGCTCCATCGAAGCCAGAGTAAAGTTAGCCTCTCAGAAGCTGGGCGTACTGTACAGGTACAATAGTACTTCAATAGTACACAACGGATGACCTTGTACAAATCGCAAGTGCGCCCCACTGTTGAATCGGGCAGCCACCCCTGGTCTGGAGCTCCAAAATGCCTGAAGAAAACCCTCGACTCTATGCAGAAACGGGCGGTCCGTTTGATAGATTCTCCTATCTTATTAAACGGATTGCAATCTTTGCAGCACAGTCGTCGGGTGGGAATGCTGCCCTTGTTCTACCGGTATTTTAATGAAAGATGCGCCGAGGAACTTGCGTCATTGAACTTGCGTCATTTGTTGTTGGTTAACATTCGATACATGAGAACTGGTCGCTTCTACGACGCTTCTTCTTGTGTTGGAATGAATTACTGGCCTCTGTGTTTCCTCCCTCCTACAACATTAGCCGTTTCAAGACCCAGGTTCACTCTTTCCTTTCCTTAAGAAGACCCTCCACACAGCATCCCCGAAGATGATCCTCTGTGTGGAATCGATGTAAAAAATAATAACAAGCGAGAGTTTGCGGATATTGATATCTGAGAAACAATTTAATGCCAATATAGTTGATCAAAATAACTCCTCTTTTCAATAGGTATCTACTAGAAAATCTTTAATAATAATAATTAAAAAAAATGCTAGTTTATATAGCGCCGTTTTTGTGAAATATCACCTCAAAGGTGCTAGTTCCTGATTTCTCATTTTGTAAACTCTCGGCGATTGTTAAACTCAAATTATCAGTATGACCGTGTTGAGAATGCGGATGTCCTGAAAAAATGCAAGGCTGATGTAAGCGTAATGAATAGGATCGAGAAAGGGACGCTTATATGGTTCGGGCACGTAGAACGAATGAACGAATAAAGGAGTGTGAAAATAATATATAATACAAAAGTGAATGGGAGAAGTCGGGGACGCCCGAGGAAGACATGGCATGATCAAGTGAATCAAATACTTGAATCGGGCCACGTGAAGAGTCAGAATAACAGAAGAGTATGTATGAGACAAGCAAGGAGTGTGTGCCAAGACAGAGTTGTATGGCGATCCGTTCTTTCTGCCTACCCCTGCGGGGAAACGGCGTGATGGTTTGTTAGTTAGGAAAAAAACCTTACCTTTATTTCCTAATAGAAATTATACATCGTAGGATACAATGTCACTGTTTAAAATGTGGCTTGAAATGGCATAGGCCGTGCTAGTTGACCAGACTTGATTAGCTAGGTATGCATTGACCTGCCTCTTTTTCATTTCCTTCCCTCACCCATTTTTTTGCATCATAACATATCCCGAATTGGAAATGCCATAGTCCCACTGGCTTCGGGCAGTTGACAGTATTGTGCAGAAATGATATAAAACAAGAACAAAAATCTACGGGGGCAAGGACTATTTTTTTATATAATAACAATGCGCTTCTTTCTGTTTTGTTGAAACCCTGGCGAAGCCGGTTTGTAAATGCCATTATGACCTGAATATAGTGAAATATCACCAATCAGAGTGGTTGGTACTCGTCAAGTAAGTATCGTCCTGGTTAAAGAACACAATTCAGAATCGAAACGTTAGGTACGTTTAACCCCAACCTACCCAACCTTCCTTTTACCCATTTTCCTTCCCCTCCCCACTACCTGCAGCTTCACAACATACCCCAATCGGGGATGCCATAGTCTCACTGGCTCCAGGCGGTTGGAAACACTTCGGACTTCGAAATAACGATATAAGGAAGTATAGCTAATATTTTTACCCACCCTATACAAATTTGCGATAAATCACTTTCTCCGAGTTTTTACGTCGTATACCATGAGAGAGAAAGAGACAAGAAAAGTCTTCATAGAATATTACACCACTTTTGAGTATGTAAAAATGTTCTCCGTCCTTTACCCTGAACTTTAGAATTTTAGAATTTTCTCAATTTTGATGATATAAAGACATAAAAACCAACTAAAAGCTTCCATTATTATTTCGGAAAACTTTCTGTTATTAGTGTTTGTGTGATATTTTGATACTATAAATCATTTTAATGGTGTATTGATATTGTTTTGTTTAATGTGTTCAAATATATTTATTAAAAATGTCCGAATTCCATATGGGCGGTAACTAATAGGCTATCCAACATACTTTAATATATCTTTGTCTCTTTCTATCAAGTCAGTATAAAGTTAACAATTCCGACTACACTGTTTCGCAAAGATACATTTCCGTGTCCTCCAAGGTTGAGACTCTTGTATGGTATTCAATTTAAAAAAAAATTGAAAACTCAATTGACTCATTCCGAGCCATTCTTCGAACAGTTCATACTGAGATCATTTGGTACCATCTCGTTGAGCAGCGGATTCTGGTGCGCATAGTCTTTGACACTCCCATAGTGATGTGCGCCGGCGTTCCGCGTGTCTTCCTTACCACTGTGCGAGGTCAGGTCGATCTCCGCATCACTGTCGTCATCTGAATGATCGTTGACGTTGGCTACACCTCTCTCGACGTTATGCGCTCCGTTCTGGTACTGGTTCTCGTGACTGTATTGGTAGAGTTTTGGAGCGAGGCTCAAGTCTGTTGGCGCAGGGCTCGAGCAGTTGTCTGGCCTCGACAGGATCCCATTCAGTGAGAAGTTTGTTGTCATGGATTTGCTTATTTGGTGGTCGTTCCTCATCGGCTGGTTTTGCTGTTGCTGGTGGTCGATTCTGGGGTGCTGGTCGCCCGGCGGCTTGTCGTCGTATTTGCACTTGGGGGAGGGGAGTTGGGGGTGGGGGTGGTGGTGGTAAGGATCTCTCGACAGGGTGGGGGAGGTCGGTCTTGATTCTGAAGGTGGTCTGTCTTCTGATGGTGGCTTTTCTGGTGGGGAGGCGAGGCCTTCGGGAGAGCTCAAGTGACCAGGACGTCCTATGGAAAATGATATATTAATATACATACGTAATATTCTCAACAAAAATGATCTGTAATAATCATAAGTCTACTATGCCTTTTTCCAATCACGTATAGAATATGGAATTATTGGATGAGGATCTGCCTCAAACATCCAAATAAAAACAATCCTAAAGGTACCCATAAGAACTCCGTCAAAATAAATGTTCAAGATCATAAAAAATGCTCTACTTAATTTTAAAAGAAAGAGTGAGTACCTTACTGACTAACACACTTACACTACAAGAAGAGAAACCTTAAATAAAATCAACATTCCAAGATTAAACACATATTTTGGACAGAAAAACCACTAATTCCATGCTGCCAAATTATATAATGCCCTCTTAAATTATATAAGAGATGTCACGGAGATGTAAATGTTCAAGAGCAACATAAAAATGTGGATAAATAACCATGAAGACGAGGAAATTATAAAGATTATGAAGTCAACATGGAACCAGTGACACCAACGCAGCAACCTACAGTCCGCCTCGGAATAGGAATCCCTAGTGAGGAGGACTGAGAATCTATATATGAGCCCTGTTCAAAAGGAAAAAATGAATTTTGAATTTTCGCGGGTTGTGTACATTCGATTATCGATTTTTTTGTTGTTGTTATGTTGGCACATATATGTTAATCATATGTTAGCATTATCAGCCATTTTGGATTAGTGGTTTGTTTTTGACAACTGGAAAGGTTAGTCACGTTTTTGTGTGTTCTTCAATTTTTTACTTTTGAAAAAAAAATGGATCAAAGAACACGTACTAAATTTTGCGTAAAAAATGAAATAAAGCTGTCACTAAAAATAAAAAACTGAAAACAGCAGAAGTCAATAATAATAATATTAAATTTAATTCAATTAAATTATATAAAAATTAAAATGGAGTTCTACAAATTGAACACAAAAACTATAAATAAGGAATAAAGTGTTCCAACGCACTTAAAATGTTGACGGTGGCATTCGGCGAGTCTACTTTGTCTCAAAAAAGTGTTTATAAGTGGTACAAGCGCTTTACAGAAGGCCGAGAATATGTTAATGACGATGAGCGTCCTGGAGTTGTGGAAAAACAAATCATGGATTTTATTCTTTGATCCACTTTTTTTTCAAAAGTAAAAAATCGAAGAGCACACAAAAACGTGACTAACCTTTCCAGTTGTCAAAAACAAACTACTAATCCAAAATGGCTGATAATGCTAACATATGATAAACATATGTGTATTAACATAACAACAAAAAAATATCGATAATCGAATGTATACAGCACGCGAAAATTCAAAATTCACACTTTATTTTGAACAGGCCATGTATATTTTTTTCAACACAATCTTTATTTCAAAATGTCATATATTATACAATAATAATTTTCTTGCATAGTGAAGAATAAAAAAAAATTAAAAAATAGAATTGAAAAAGATGTTTAGGTGTACAGAAAAAATTTACTTTGTAATGGCCACTGCAGCTTTGGCTAAATAAGAAGGGGAGTGCAAGATCTATAGCAACTGACATGTGAAAACCTTCAATCGCTTGGTTTGCCTTAAAATATTTATTAATGTTTTTCAAGTCTTCTGGCGCCCTGCTATGAACATAGGCCTTCCTCAATTTCAATGCAGGTTCGCTGATCCTTACGGAGCATTTAATAATAATTAGATATATGATTATATCCGCTATCAATATTGCTAAATATGCACTTACGATGTCAAAATATGCAGGAAATAATGCAAGAAACACCATTAATGGAGGACTGAACGCTGTTGGCGCAAATAAAAAATTGTTCGAAGAAGCGAAGATAGCAGTCCATAATGGAGTGCTTATACCGACCCTGAAGTGTGGCAGTGATGCATGGAAGTGGCAGAGGAAGGATGAAAGTAGACTGATTGCAGTAGAAATGAGACTCCTGAGGCGTATGTACAGTAAAACTATGTATGACCGTGTTCAAAATGTGGATATCCGAAAATAATGAAAAGCTGATGTAAGCGTAATAAATAGGATTAAGAAAGGGATGCTTAGATGGTTTGGGCATGTAGAGCGGATGAACAAAGAAAGACACTCGAGGAAGACATGGCACAATGAAGTGAATCAAATACTTGTGTCGGGCAGAGCCCAGCGCCTTGTGCAGTAAGTACTGAGTGCTCCCCCGACAGCAAGATTTTCGTCAAACGTCAGAACAGCTGCGTCTTAGGGATGTAACATCTAAAATGGGTTGTCACTTCTTTCGGAACCAGTTACTGAATAGCTATAGAAAAAAGTCGATAGCGGAGATGTGGGAACGTATAACACTCCATAGAAAACAGACTTTACGTCCAAATAACCTTTTTTTAAATTTACTCATCTCATATAGCATCTCATTCAATGCTCATCTCGCTTTACGAGATACGCTGGACTGAAAAATAACACATGCCTGTCGAAAGGTTTGTTTGCTGCAATGTTTTCCGTGGCACATGCAACACTCGAGTCACTCGGAGAGCCAGCAGTCAGTTTATCAGTAGTATCGTCTCTCTGCTAAATTAAAAAAAAATATTTTTTGACGCGGAACGTCTTTTAACTTTCAGTACCTGAAAGTAAAAATCGAATGTACGATCCGAAGGGGGGTGACGTATAACTACGCCCTTGGTGTCAGCAGTGAGTTTTGATGTTTCTTAGTTAATTGACACAATCGAGATATCCATTCCGATTCGAAATTGGAGATGTTCGATATTCCTGTCCCGGTTACTTTGTCTCTGTGACTTGGCGATCACTGGAACACTTTTTGAGGTTATGTCCTATATTAATGTTGATAAAAATACAGTGAAAAAGGTGGTTATTCAAATGAACGAAACACTATGTCGACATGTGCTATGAATGCATGTATAAATAAATCCAAAATGAGTTAAATACATCACTTTTCACAGGTATTTCAAGAGTCTTTAATGTTTTTGATAGCATTTTAGGATTATCGAATGATTAAGTATATAAAGACATTATATTAACTATACACTTCCATTATTATTTAAGCAAACGTTGTGTTATTCGTTCTGTAAGATATTCTGAATCTATAAATCATTTAATAGTATTTTTGGTATTGTTTTGTTATGCGAACGCTTTATGAGGTTATGTCCTATATTTGTCCGTTTGTAAAAAAGGTGTGTCTATGAAAACCCTAGCAACGCCTGTTCAGAGTTGTCAGGCAAAAGTCATTAAAACTGATAACACTGCCTTGGATAGGTATGTCCTTGGAGTAACAATATATGGAGAGAGAGCTAATTCTTCTTTACCCAACCTATACAAACTTGGGATAAATCACTTTCTCCAGGTTTTTACGTCGTACACCATGAAAAAGAAAGAGACAACAAATTTTCCTAAATTATTACACCGATTTGAAGTATTGTAAGAATGTTCTTCGTATCCCGCGTCTCCGTTGACTTCGCCCACACGTTTTGATATGCGACATAAATGGACATAACTCAACGGTTTTTTTTATGTTATATGCTATATTTTTGTTCACAACAATACTGCGAAAAAGTGGTTATACGAACAAACAAAAACATTATGTCGACATGTTCTATGAATGGATGTACCCTAACTCTAGTCCTAACCACGCCCAGGTCAAGCCGAGTCCGGCAAAACTCATCGAAACTGACTACAGCTGCGCTCCCCTTGTATATCATTGCTCTGAGGGTAAGTCTCTACCATATGTATATTAATACTCTAAGACTGTAATCCATATTATAATACTGTCCTGATGAAGGTACGGTGGCAGCGAAAGTTTGTCTCCATTGGTTTTTATTAAAGGGGTCTAGTACAGAGTAATTGTTTTTTTTTTTATTAAATAAATGAACATGGGTTATAAAACACTTTATAAGTTTTTTTTATTTACTCAAGACTTGTATAAAATGAATAACATGAAATTATCAACAAAAAAAGTTTGACTTTTAAAAAAAAAACTAACATGAACAAAAATAACTGTTAGCTGACCTTGAGGTAACATTATATTTAACCAAAATAAATTAATTTACTAAAGGTTTATAAAAGTATCAAATATATTATTTAACAATACAATTCATTGTGCGTACGTACGTATGTACGAGTGTGCGATAAAGTACCCACCTACAACACATTTTACCGGGAAACTTTATTTTTATTCCATATTCGAAATTAAACTAATATTTTTTTATTCTGTTAAAGTAAAATCTCTCAGTTTTCATGTCGGCGAGTCATCCCAGCTACCCCACTGATATTTTTTCTAGGAAAGTCAAGTTATATCTTGTGATGTTCCCAGGTAACAACTAGTTTTAAAATATTTTAATTGTGGCAATAAAATCCTTGCCTGGTCAAAAAATTACTCTTTGTTCGGGTCTGAGAGTAATAACTTACAACAAATACATAAACACTAACATGTAAAGCGCCTCCCAGGTGAACGAATGGCTAAATAAAATAAAACACTTAAATTGGAAAAAACTTATAAAAGCCCTATGCTTTATTGTGATATTACTTATAGAAGCGATATCAATAATTTTTACTTTAAATTATCTGGGTGAGAAAAAGTGTTCGGCTGCAAAGAAAAAAATGTTTCGGTGGCTCAATTGGTAGAGACGTCACTCGCAGATAGAGTAGAAATTCTGAGTTCAAGTCTCAGTCGCAACCTAATCTTTTTTTTTTCTATCTCATATTTTTGTTTAAAATTATTTGTATTGTTTCGATAATATTTATTTATTAACGCCCTAGTGGGCTTTTACAACAAATTTGTACAATGTATTGATGTTGACAGGTAAAGTATTATATGATAGTACATGATACATTAAAAAAATAAAACAAAAAGTACATGCTTCTTGAAAAAATCAAAAAAAATATATATAACCAGTGGTAAATACAAAATGCAATATAAAAATTACAATAATACATATAAAAACATAGAAAAGAAAAATACATATTCACTATTGTCTGGTAGACTCGTATATTTCAGGGAAGTATTTATGAAGAGTAGCTATACAACTCAGATCTGAATCTCATGATTGAATACAGAAAAATATCAACATAACTAAATTGGTTTCCAAGCCTATGTAACCTTTGGACTGGGGAGTTCATTGCATAGTTGGTTCTTGATGAATCAACATGAAACAACTCAGAAAGTCTTCTGTCACGATTAGGGTACACGGAACGTTATCAGCTTATTTAAATCAGGTGCATCCAGTACACCGTTAACCAGTTTGAATAAAAGTACTAGGTCACTCATGGTTCTTCTACAAGATAAGTTAGTTATGTTTAATATTTTAATTAAGCTAGTATAGTTAATTTGTTCAATAGGTAATGAGAGTTTAAAGTTGATGAACCTAAGAAATTTATGTTGGACTCTTTCAATTTTCAGTTGATGATTTTTATGGTATGGGGAACAGATCGTTGAGTTGTATTCTAAGTTACTTCTTACCAAGGCAGTGAAAATAATTTTAAAAGAATAGATCGATGTGAAGTCTTTTACCGTTCTTAAAATAAATCCCAAGCATTTCATCGCCTTATTTGTTACCTCGTTGATGTGAGGGATAAATGTTAATTTTACATAAAATAGGATACCCAGGTCTTTGATTCGGTAAACTCTTTTAAGAGGGATATTGTTGATATGGTAATGAGACATAATAAGATTCTTGTTCCTGGTGAATGATATATATTGACACTTATCAATATTTAAAAAGAGTTCATTGAGTTTGCACCATTCATATAAGCGGTTAAGACTTAATTGAAGGATATAACAGTCACAAGGTTCTAATCGTTTTATAAATCTTGAGATCGTCGCCAAACAATAGAATTTCAACACCTTCAAATATCGTCACAATGTCATTAATGAATATTAAAAACAATGCGGGTCCCAAGTGGGGTCCCTGTGGTACGCCACTGGTAGCCACAAATTGGTATGAAGTATAACCCGAAATTTTAACTGAAATTTTTCTCAAAGACAAGTAACTCCCGAACCAGTTTAACATGCTTCCAGCGATACCGAAGGCTTTAAGTGTGTAGATTAAAATTTTATGCGATACCTTGTCGAATGCTTTGCTGAAGTCTGTATACACCACTTCTCTTTGGCATCCTTTGTAATATAGAGTAACTACCATGTAAAGCGCCTTCGAGCAACAGTTACAGTAAATAATTTTACTCCCCTGCGTTAAATGTGAGAACGACATATGTATTACTTAACTTATCCAATTGACACAAGAGGACAACAAAGGAAAGAATTTTATCTCAAATTGCTTAAATGCCAAAACAATAGTTCACAATGTAATGACACAAGACAATATTCTCTACAGTAGTAATTTAAAAGCTGGCCAAAATAAAATTAAAGCATCAAAATAGACTGCACATAGTCACGTTTTACAAAGCTCAACAGATTCGCTGTAAAATAATGGCTAACATTCCTCGGCTTAACACATTTGGTGTGACCTCATACGGACTGTGAAAGAATGACTACACATACATACAAACACGTACACAACAAGGGCATAAAACAACCCGCTCGCAATATGATGGCAGTGACACAGGCCCAGCCCTGCCGTAGATCAATCCAGTGTTTTTAAAAGCCCAGCGAGAAGTCTGGCAGTGGCGGTGTGGCCATGAGCTGCGGCTACCTGCCGGGGAGTCCTGTGTTCTGTATCTCTCGCGTTCGCCACCGCTGCCAAGTGGCTCTCGTCTCCCTGGGGAAGCACAGCGCCACCACGCCCCGCCATCTCGAACACTCGGTCAGCCAGATGCAGCAGCCGGGTGACGGAGGGACTGCTCGAGCATTGCAGAGGCGTCCGATTGCCGCTTCTGTCTCGACTGTTGTAGCACGCGC